>JAGVSQ010002821.1:0-11153 GCA_022683975.1 Rhyacophila evoluta | reverse complement strand
ATGATCTCTGCAATGTGAAGACATGTATTGACAGATTATTTTTTCACGAGAATTATGGGCATAGAGTCCTACATTTTCCGATGTTTTAAATCCACCAAATGTGGGAATTGAGCCCGCATTCTCCGGATGCGAGACGCGCACGCTAACCTCAAGGCTACCGAGAAAACCCATTATGTACCATTACATAATTAAACTTCAACGATTTATAAATGATAGCAAATACAGTCTAGTCTGGTTTTGCCGCCATTTATTTTTTTATTCTGGGACACGATTATCCATCCTTTTTTGTTTAACGTAAATTATCGATCATTGACAAAGCCCTTGGAAATAAATTCACAAATATACAACTTAAATTAGAATATTCAGCTTTAAGCTTAAATTGATTTAAATAATTTGTACGGATTACATAATATTCTACGCTTTCTTATGTAGGTCGCCAAAGAATCAAGACGAGAGATTATAGAAAAACCATTAAAACACCAATAGCGATTGTGAAAAACAAACCATATTGTAAAAATATGTAAATTTAGTATCCATCTCTCATTCCGTTGCCTATTGTGGCCGAGTGGATAAGCATGCGCACTTTATATTGTTAGAATCCGGACGATCGTGTAATTGAATGATTGGATAATTACTGATACGCGTGAAAAATAATCTGTCATAGTCACGTTCTTGGAGCAGGTAAGGAAACAAAATTTCTTAAAATTAGTTGTTGATAAAAATTACTCGACTTGAAGTGCTATGACCCATTTTTAGAGCCTTCTAAATATTTAATTCAACTGTAGACCCTTGATACTAAATATTGCAAGTGTTAAAAAAAACACAAAACCAGAGAGAAGATAATTCAAAAATATTTATTATGTAAGACAAAATATTCAATGTCCATTTATAATATAAGTTCTGTGGTTTGGGGCAGAAATGGTGTAAAATCTGTGCCATTCCCTTAATATAACTTTTATAAACGACGATAATTTTTTTAGAAAGCGTCATAAATATCTTGAATGTAAAATGGTATTCCTTTAAATGATAAAAAATAATCCAAAATATCTTGTATGTAGGCGTTTTGTAATATCTTTAAAAGCTTTGATTTGCACTTAAATATACAATAAATTAATAACAGTGTCACAAATATTAGAAACAATGATTAAGCGTGTACACCCATAGATAATATAGTATAATATAATATATAATAAATATTATTACATAGCTACGTTCACACCAAATAAATAAATAAATCACCCATCAAAAAATTACGCCTGTCAAACGTTTCCAAAGCTAACGTGCATGCGAATAAGTGTAACCCTCGGAGTGTAATTTATTATTACTGTAATAATAAAATTTACCTCGTGTACAAAAATAAAAGCGGGAAAACATAATTCTGTGACAAGATGGCGCACTCACCGATATCAGAGACCGTTCTTCGGCGACGACTTCCGGTTCCTGCGTCGGCGAGAGGCGCAGACTCGTAACATTGTTTTGCTGAAACACGAATAATTAATATTAATTACAAATTTCTGGCGCTTTCATAAAATTCTATATCTTTTACGAATACGCATATTATACCTGCTTCATTAATAATTTAAGCACATCGATGGTATTGATTATTTCATAATATACGCCAAAAGATTTTACACGATCTTATAACCTACTTAATAATATTAGTAACAATTAAAGTAAACTAATACTATCATTCTAAACATTACAATGAAGTTGGATAAGTTGGATAAGTTACTCCAGGTGCACGAATTATTGGAGATGGGGTGCAAGTAACAATTTAAGTTAGCGTGAGAGCTAACAAAAAAACGAGAAACTATAATTTCTGGTAGGAAGTCAATATTTTAGTCAGCGTGAATGGTGAAAAATCGAGAAAATATAGGGTGTGCAACGCTTTCATTTGCTCCAGGGCGCTGAATATGTAGCTACGCCGCTGGGTATATTTCATATACACGCACATATATAAATATCTCGAAGTAATTGAAATATTAATATCCATCATAATAACGTATTTGATTAGGACTCAAATCTTCCGTGGCTGATTAGTGAGCACACGCTTTGATATAAGACGTTGCTGTTTTGAATCCAGCAGGTGGAAAATGATTCTTGTAAATTTACATATCGAAATCTGGATGTTCAATAATTTTATTGATTGGCTGACAACGAATCACCGTGAAACGGCAAGTCACAAAGGAAAGATTTTTATTGAATACTAAACCATAAAAAACAAATGTGTTTTCACAAAAATTATAACCTTACATTAATTATACGTACGATCTACCCAAATTGATTAAAATAATGTTTAATTTATTAAATATAAGGTGTCAAATATTTTTTAAAACCATTAATAAATTATAAGTGTTTATTCGAGAGAGATGCTTAACTCTATGGTATTTTTCGTATTCAAATTCCTGTGTTTATTTTTTGTATATTCATTAATTCCTCACAAAAATTACATTAATTATTTTAAAATTTGACATTCTTACAAAAAGATTTTTGCCAAACTTTTCATTTAAATATACTTTTACATTCTTTCATAAACTTTTCTGATTGTTGAATTAAATTAATGTATTCTAATGGATTCAGAATTAATTACCGTTGTAAAAGATATTTTACACTGCCGTAAAATGTTAATGTATATAATGAAGAAGAAAGAGAAGAAGGAATTGAAAATAAAATAAAAAAACCTCTAAGCTGGCGTTAAATTATAACAGTTTACACAGTCACCATAAACAACATAAAAAAGCTTAAACATCAACATTACCGCGTTCTGAAAGCGATTTTTTTTATTCAAATAACATATAATAGTTAATAAAGTGCAAACAAAACTAACTTGCTGGTCATACTCGGTGTCGTTGCATCGGTCATCCTGAAAGTTGTTGATAATGGTCTGTGCCAGTGGCATAAACGATTCTTCCGGAAAAGCCTGCGAACAAAAAAGCGCTGCAGATACACGTCGTGTGCGGCGAAGCCTCTTCAAACAACCACAAGGCATAGAAATATTAAGGCTTTATAAATAGCTGACAGAAGCGAAGCAAATTCTCAAGCACGCTATGTCGTCCGTTTTTCGCGATCACGTTTTTCTTACGAAACATCGTAAATTCATTCATATCTAATTCAGTACCGTTAAATAATTGGTGAAAAGACTTAAAAAAAAAGAAAACTGTAAGAAATCTTCTTTAACTGAAGACTTAGAGTGCTTAACATTGTCAAAAAAAAACAAAAACTAAATCGAAATAAGCTTAGTTATCTTCACAATCAAATCTCGAGAAGGATGGTGTCTTCTGAGCCACGTGTTAAAGCTACACCTATGTCTTACATCGATTTCTCTACGTTAAAGTAGGACGATTCTGTTGAGTAAGCTATGTCCTAGGTATGGAAAACATCTAATCACTCAACGAGATGTTTCCATGCAACATTACGAATATTAAACTGTTTGGCAAAAGGCAACAGAACCTCAGTGAGCTTGCCGTTGATAGATGATACTGAAAATAATTCTTGAAGGCGGTTAACATCCATATTGATATGTAGCGCCAATGATATTGCCCTAAATCTGACAGTAACTACTAATATGAACTCATACTCGTCTTAAATTTAAGATTCGAATAATTAAAAAAAATATTTTTGCACTAGCTAAGATTTATATACCATGTTCGCTCAGAAAGTGATGCATATGGATCTACACTGTGTGAAAATGACCAATCAGAAAATGGAATAAATGGATCTCCACAATATGAAAACATGTCTTGTGCAAATTATTTTTCACGAGAGTTGTTTGTCAGACAATTTCTCAACTAACTAACATTATCTGTCATCAAATCATTATTAAAAAAAAACCAGCCATTCTAATTTTAAAATTCTTAGTATGTATTTATACTGATCAAAAACAAAATCATGACATTAAAACAATCGTTTATTTTTTTTTTATACGGCTAAAAATCGAACAGAATGTTCTGCTTTTGGCTATTAAAAATAGCATTGATATTTTTTATAAATATTATCATATGATACATTATTAATGTCTATCTTTTATCGACTGCATCTAAAACAATGAAAGATTTCTTCTGAGAATACTATACATCATAGTGATTCAGTTCACTATTATCATATTTAAGAGTTCACTGTAAAATTGTATATTAACTATCTTTTCAGCGAATTTTAATTTTAGTCCACGGTGCGTTTTTCAAAGAGATCATACAAGTGAGTACCTTGCAACTTACAACCTCCACTTTACAGTTTAAAGGGGACTACTCTGAAAACCGAGTGGTTTAACGGACGACATAGCCTTTTTTCTTTGCTAAGCGAATAGTTATTTTTGTAGGAAAAGAATTTTTAGCAAGTGTACAGTTGTTACACATTTTTTGATAGATTAATGAAGCTCTTATAGCTAAGAACAATAATCATAGTCGTTCGTCGGTGTTGCCATTTAGTTCTCAGGTGTTCACAAGTTTCGCCATCTATGTTCATTCGTTGCGATTCCTGTGTATATGTTGATTTTACAATTATATAAGCAGGCATATATTAAGCATTACTGTTGATGAAAACAAATCAATATAAAAAAATATTCGTAGCATAAATGAAATATATGATTAATTGCATGAATGATTACACCATTAGAATTTCCGATAAAATATAATTATATTAATGTATTCACTTAGAAGGAAAAATATTCGAAGATTATACCTTTCTATATCAACTGTGGAAAAGAAAAAGGACGTAATCCACATAGAACAAATTTTACAGGGGGTACAAAAAACATTTCTTTAATGATTTTGAGCCAAAGTCAAGACGTTACAGACACAAACTTAATATTTATGAAGCTAAATCTGGTGTTTTATTTACTCAATATGGTGTTGATTCAATATGCTATTTTCGAAAAACCCATAATAATTCGGCATTTTCAACGTACATCCTTTTTATAGAATGTGTATTAAGTTGTATTCATCCTAATTATAGAATAAAAGAAAGTTTGAGGGATACGTCCGTTTTCTTTTCCAGGGTCGATATATATTTATAACATCAGCATTTGCGATCCGTGTTTCGTCTTTCCGTATCATTATATTGTGTTCATATGAACGTTTTGCAAATTTGAATATATTGCAAGATAATACAATAAATACCATACTGTATTTTGTATGAAAAAAATCCACCAAATACTATTATTTGATAAAATTATTTTAATTATATATATATATATATTAATTTCCTCTCATCAATATCTTCCCCTTAGCGTAAAACGTAGATATTAATATGCGCGGCTTGCAATCCGAGAAATGCGGGTTCGATTCCCACATCTGCCGGATTTGTAAAAATCCAAAAATGTTGGACTGTATGCCTATTGGGTTGAGCAATTATCTGACAGAAAATTCTTACTTAAAATAATATGTCAAGACAATTCTTCACATTGACTTCACACTTATATATTTTCACGCCGTGTACATCCATTTGCTCCGCTTTCGAAGCAAACATGGTGTAAAAAATCTAACAGATTAAATCAATCTATAATATTGATTAATGAAGTTTAAGAGTTTAATAACAATATTTTAACCAGAGCTATATTTAACCACTTACGTAAAATCATAAGTAGGCATTTTAGGCATAAAGTAAAATATATCGATTGGCCTATGTAAAAATAATTAATACTAACCATATTATAATCCACAACCGTGACCAGCCAAAGGTTATTTGGACCGATTGGTCCTAAGCATGGCCCGAATGAATAAGTACTTTCAAACCCTTATCGCTTACGGCCTGTTTTATAAAAATATAACTTTGAAAGTATTCACATAAAACCGCACATAGTATTTTGAGACTACCCAATATTAGCGCCATTTTGATTAAAGGGGTATATTTTTCAAATGACTTCTAAAAATTATCATATAATATCATAATAACGCAACAACATTTTTTGTTTGACATAAAAAATTTCGCCTTATTATGTCCTGTCAAATTACTATGATATAGAAGAATGCTCACCAACGCCATCTACAATCATGCGTTGTAAGTTAATTTTACCATTTTTTGACATAAGAAATTCTATCAAAAATACATTTCATTTATGCTACGAATATGCAAAAAAAAAAACACAATATTAAGTCTTCAAATATTTTCATATATCAGCCAGTATAATATCACATAAAACAGTTACATAAATAACAAAGTTACAATATATAATATAAGATTGATTAGGTAAAAAAAGGTTAAGTTTTAATACATTAATACCAGCTTTTTCACATATGTCGATTATTATCAAAGCTTAACCTATTTTAGTGGCAAGCATGTTGTTAAATCCAATTCGCATCAAACTGTAAGCTGAAAATCTTCGACATTTGTGAAATTATGTAAGGAATTATTGGACACGATCCAAAGTAAGTGTGGGCAAATAATAAAGACAGCAGGAGAAAGATGTCAAATGAAACATAATCGTTATGTTTATCTCTGTTTTTATTTTCTAAATTGTTATTTTGGACAGTTAAATGATATGCTCCTTTAGTATTTTTTTTTAATTTATAATCTACGGTTCAACGAGGTATTCGGGGTAAAATGAAGCCACGCGTTAGTTGTGTCAGATCTAAACCTAATCGCCATTTAATACACACACAACAAACAATGTCTTTTTTCTACGTCAACACTCACCGTAGATGAATCGTCATCATATTCCTGAAACTGTATTGTACAGCCAAAGGTTAATAAATAAACTCATTTATTCACTTGTATAATTCAAGCCATAAAAAAATCAACTACAAAAAATAATTCGTATGACAACACAAATTTTCTGTCCCTGTAAATTATCTGTACCTATTCTTCTGATAAATTCGATTCCATGACAACTGCGCGCAAGACATCTGCGCACCGAGCAACCGCTCACATGACAGACGTGTTCAAGACAAACGCACACACATTGAACTGAGCACACTCACAGAGAATTATAAGACATTTTATATTGAGCACAACCATCATTTAAGAAAAAACGATGTTGCCACCTATATATAATAAGACATTTAAAATTACAACCACAAAACATCCAGTATCTCAAAACCGTAAATTTGTTAGTTATTTACTTATCGCTCTATGGCGACGATAAATGTATTTTTTTACACTAAAATATATAAAAATACCTACACTATAATCATGTAAATTCAGTGTAAAATATCTTAATATTTCAATATTTCTCTGTGAGTGTGCGGAATACAATCTGTGTTCGGTAGTCTTGTGCGCGGTAGTAAATGTGAGCATTTGTCTTGTATTTGGTTGTCCGATGCGCAGATGTCGTGTGCGCAGTTCTCTGGCTACCGATAAATTTGTATTTAAATTATTTGAAAATAACACTTTATAATATTATCTCAATAAGTATTACTAAAATAACATTCATTGATATCCAAAACTGTCTATGAATAATCAATAAAAGCGTCCTCGTGATTTTTCACAAATTCTCATTATTTAAGTCCTTATTTCTCATGCCACCCATCTAAAAAAATATGTCTTAATTTATTCTTTATTAAAAAAATTCATCTTTATAGTAAAGTTTGTTTCCTATATTTTTTGTGTTGAAACTGAAATATATTTCATCTTTTTTTAATTACGTTTCAGATAATTTGGATAAGTTTATATTTTTCCGAATCACTGATGTGTGTAGCGAATCTTAATCTAATTTACTCAGAGAGTTAAGATGAGAAAGATAAATTGGAGGAATGGCTAACAGCCGACTCTTATCAACCAATTTGTGGAAATTTATATGTTCGGTCTTGGATCTTAAATATTGGTTTATTTAATATTTAATCACGTAGCGATTTTATTTAATCGTTTAATATGGAACATAAAAATATTTTAAATTTGTCAACATACATGCAAATCGTATTCAGGTTGTACATACATATAAATTGACGATGCTGAATGGCGAAATGTGGGTCACAAGTAACAATATATGTGGATGTTTACAAATTTCATTTTCTTACTAATTCATTGACACAGTCATTGATTAGGATTGATAGGATTAATTATTTTATATAAGTTATTAATTTTGAAAAGCCGTTAATAATTGGTATTATATAATTATTGTTTAGCAATTAAAAAAATTAAAATAAATTTTGAAAACAATTAAGGCTTAGTATAAAAAAAGTAAAATAACAAATTTTGTAACGTTACATAGAACACAAAACTTTTTCCTGTTGAGTAACTTACTTCTTTGAGTGCCGCTGCTTCTTGGCTCACCTCCCATTTGTTCGCGATACGGATTGTCTCGGCAGTTTTCTGTTGCGTCGACTTGGAATCATCGAGCAATGTTAATTCGTAGAATTCTTGTATATCTGAAAGAAAATAAGTAGAAACATATAATCGATGCAAGGTTTTTAAAAACATCCATGAAGAAATGTTTTTATAAAAAAAACAACATCCGTTAATATAGAAACGGAAACGGATTTCCAGGAAATAGTCCTAAAAATACGATGCACACCAATTGTTGTATACTTTTAGCAAAGGAAGTCCATATTTGGATAAAATAATACTTACAGTCAAATTGACAAATGCCTTTTTAGTTATTTTATTGTTTAAAGTTTTCTTTTTATAGAATTACAATACGTTTAACCGAATAGGATCTGAAATTAAAATGGTTACATTGACTCGAAGCCCGCATCAGGTTTACACAGTGACAGAGAGTGGCGTAGCTATATATCCAGCGCCCTGGAGTAAATAAAATCGGTGCGCTCCCTTGTTTTTCGGAAGAGTTCTGACGATAGTTTTCTATCTATTCGATTTTAATCTGACTTAACAACAATTTATTTGAAATTCAAGACATTTCAACTTTACAATATTATTTAATAAATATAATAAAAAACAAATGTTAATTCTCCAAGTACGAAGTATCAACAGATATTTACGCATATTCCATTATAAAACTTAAACACGTTTAGTTTCCAGATAATAAAAACTTTGGTTATCTCGTTCTGTTTTTATACATTTTTTCATTTAATCCTTTGTAATTTTGCGCCACTATCATTCGTGAGTCTGGAGCAGTTCGCTCCTGCTGCTTCACGGTAGCTACACCACTACACAGTGATTAAAAAACATATTAAAAAAACGTATTAACACATTTCTAATACCACTACTACGCGTATAAAGCTGGAAGCCCTGTCTCCGAGTATGATATAAAAGGCTAAAAACTTTTATTTAACTTTGGAAAAATTAGAGCTAATGCCTTTAAAGTCCTGGAATAGATTTCGTCACGTTGAAGACGTCAGCACGTACAGTACGTTGCAGAATTTAATAAAGCTGACTTACCATAAATATAGTATTCATTTCTATGTATAAAACTATTTTGTATTGGATATAAATTTAAGTGCTATAGACGTAATCTCAATACAATGTTTCCATGCTCTGCACGAATGGCATCTATTTTGAAATCCATGTAACGTGGCTTGTTAGAAATAAATAATTCATATAATTATGACTTAAGTTATGCCTTCATATAATTCCTGCGAAAACGTGGTGAAAGGTGACATAAATGGTAAAATAATAATGAATTCTGGAGTTTTGGGAGTCTGTCTCTGAAATAAATTTCACTCAATTCGATAACGTTATGGTAATTACTCCATTATATAATTTTCCATTTAATATATGTAAAAATAATAATAAATTTTAGAGTGAAAAAGAAAAATAGGTCGTATTTGGAAGATTATAAAAAAATATGTACGAATAATTTCATTTATTCAGCTATTTTCCGACGCCGAACTAAAATGTTTTCGCGGTAAATTTTCCGGGTTTCCTTTATTTGGAAAGCGCGTGACGAATTCGCATTCTTGAGCTAGGGTACTTCCCCCAACTAATAACCTTAAATATTGCATACCAGTATAAGGGAATATATAACATTACATCCATCTCTCTAATTTACCGAAAGGTACACAAACATTATATAATATTACATGTATATATTCCGCATGTCATGTCTAAGGTTGAAACCAGTTCATTTATCTTGTCTTGTTAAGTTAAAACTTACTTAGATCTAAACTATTCAAGATATGAAAATGAGAACATGTAATGCACTACCCTTTCTTAACCCTTTGAGGAGTATGGCCTTGTCGCCTTATTTTCTAAGCCATTCTATTATTTCTTAATAAAATATTTTTATTTATTTTAATATAAATACGAGATAGATCTATCGATGATATGTGGAAGTTATTACAGTTATATCATATATTTTAGACTAGAAAAAATATGTAAACATTACGGATTAGAATGAGGAGAAAATGTTGACTTCAGTTTTGAAAAAAATCCCTTATGCTTTTTCTGTAATTATTATGATTTGTAAAGGAACGAAAGATTATTTATATTGCTTTTCACAGAAACATATAAAATTTCGCATTAATCAGTCCTATAGCTCAGGTCTCAAGTGCTCCTTTGATTCTTAAATGGAAGCGGCCACATGTGGTAATATTATACACATTCTTACCGATTTCGAATAACTTTACAGTTCATTTTATTCGTTGTTTGGAAATAGAAAAACATTGTTTACAAATCGGCAGATCCAATTCGATCGTTTTTATGATAGATATTATTAAAAGAAAATTCATATAAAAATGAGAATTTTATTTTGTCATAAACAAACATAATATTTAATTTCGCAATCTATATAATTTTATGATTTTTAAGTTTAAAATCAATACTTACATCCAATTAAGTATGTTTAGTTATAATGTTTTTAAATAAATATATTTGAAATAATTTAGTACATGATTTATAAAACAATTGATTCAAGCTTATTAAATATATTTTTATAACAAAGAATAAATATTTAGTTGGATTCGTTATAAAAAATGCATAATCACGACTATTTTGGTTTTATTTTATCATTTACGTATATATAATATTTAAAATAAATAAAAAAAATCGTTGATAAAATGTGTATTTATAAACTAAGCGATATTTTAATTCATCTCTTAAATAAATATTACCTGCAACAAAATGTGCTCAAAGTCATTAAATGATCTTTTTTTGTGCCTCCTGTAAAAAAATTGTGTGGGCTACGTCACTTTTCTTTTCCACAGTCGATATATATACATAAACGCCTACTATTTATTGTATAAATCCATAATATTAATAACAATGCCACTAGTCATGCTAATGCGGAGAGCAATGGTGATGTTTAACGAGATTGCCTCGGATAT
>JAGVSQ010002820.1:0-23390 GCA_022683975.1 Rhyacophila evoluta | reverse complement strand
TTTTTTATGACGTATTTCATTAAAAATATAAAAAATTAACATTTTTTCTTTCTCCTGCACAGTTTGTATCATGTCGCTAACGCGGTATTGTATGCTGAATAACGCTATTTTTATGACATACCTTTCTAATAAGTTGTAGATATATTTGAGACTTATAGACTTATAAAAAACGCGTATTTTATATGATAGTTGTACAAATATAAATTATCCGCTAATAAATTTACAAATTAACCTAACTTGAATTAAATTGACTATAACATAAAACCTACGACTCTGCAAATCTCACCAAACTGGTGATATATTGTTTTAATTAAATCATTTCATTCTGAATAGTTATATACAACATTCAATGAAAAATATATATATATATGTCCGTTCAGCTGTTTCATTTGAATATGTATAAAAACCCTTTTGTGAAATGCGGAAAGTTTTGCATAGCAGCAAGTTGCGTGGCTAGTTACGATGCAGAATCCCATAAGCTAAGTAGGCTTCGAGAAGGATGTATTGTGTCTCTTGGGTTGGTCCAATGAAATAGTTTATTTTAGATGCTTTTGAATACTATTTTTTATTTAATATATTCATGGAAAAATAAGGTTCTGCCGCACTTTGGATATTTAGTCTGAAAAAAAACAACCTTCAAACGACCCTATTCGAGGAATAAAGGTATAATTTCATTCAAGCGTAGTTTATGTTGTCCGATTTATATATTAAAAATATACTTTGTCCAAATAAGCTGTCATTCTATTGGTATAATAATATATTCTGACAAAAACTAAATTATAATTGATTTTACTATTATAAAATATCCACATCATCGTATATTCATTAATTACTACCTAAACAAAGTATTTCAATGAATATCTACAATAAAATTCATAACTCACATATTATATTTAAGGAATCAAACAGATACCCCCAGTAGCATAATTGGTAGCGTGTGCGCCGAGCAACAAGGGAAATTCGGATAAAAAATTTTATCAGTTGGATTTTTAAAATCCGAAAATGTAAGGCTGAACGCCTTGGGTTGAACAATCGTCCGACAAACAATTCTCGTGAAAAATAATCTGTCAAGACGTCTTCACATTGTGGAGATTCATATACTTGCCTTTCATAGTGGTATTTTCACATTGTGTAGATCCATATGTTCCATTTTGGGAGCGACTATGGTGTATATATAATATACATTAAACAGAACTATGTATCAACTCTTAACTTCTCGTGTTTCAACATCATAGTCCCTGCAAGAAAGTCTAAGTAAGATTTATATTTATTTTTCATAAATAAACATTTTAATATTATAAAAACAAACTTTTTATTATTTATAATTACAATCAAAGCATGTAATAAATTGTTTATAACACAACGTAAATATTGTAAAAGTAACGGTAAAATTAAATAAAGAATTCGAATAAAATAGAAAAAGTCTACCAAAAAATTAAGACATGAATTTATAAAATTTATATAGCAAGAAAGAATCCGTTTCAATTCATTCTCACTCAGGTGGAAGATATTAATATTCGAAGCAGTTTAGTTCGACATAAAAATTACCTTAAATATTTCTCAAGTAGCTATCAAAGACCGATACCAGAGTAGCCGAATTTTCGATTGGACCTCGTATTAATAGGAAAAAAATCTAATGGTAATAAATCTTTACGATTATAAAATTAATTATCTCGTTAAATATATTTAATTCTCACGTGAAATATTTTATTTTAATATTCCGCCAGATAAATTAAAATATGAGTTAAAAAAAACATTTGACAATGTTTCTGCGAAGTTCACTTTAAGAATGAGGTAAGTGTGATTTATGCAAGAAGATATCAGATGGTAAATATGGAGGACGTGTTTTCATCTTGGATGTACGTAGAACCTTATTTGCGTTCTACCACCGCCATACTGAAAGATGAAGTCATAAATTGCCCTTTCAATCACACCCTCGCGCAATAAATCAGGTAGTATTTAAAGTCTGTTAGCTACCAACATTTTGGTGTGACGTCCTGAAGAATCCACGTACATACATAAGTGAGTCCAAAAATATATTGTAATGATTACGAATGTTTAATTAACTAATTCATTGATTTTAAAATATCTAAAATTAATCATGTATTGGTATTCGTATCAAATTGTTATCTATTATACTTTCAAAGTGGCGTAAATGGATTTCCGCAATATGAAGAAGTTTCGACAGATTATTTTTCACAAAAATTGTTTCTCAGACAATTACTCAACCCAACGGACACTCAGTCTTGCATTTTTTGGGATCTTAAAAATCCGACAGACATGTGAATCGAACCCGCATTGCATGGATTGCTGTGCGCACATGCTAACCTTTACGCTACCGGGGAGACATTAATTATACTTTGAAGCATTTAGTCACCTGAAGCCGACCTTGTATTTTACTATTTTACTTCAAACGAGATCTTTTTCATAAGTGAACTATAATTTAAATTGTAAAAAATTGCATTGCAAATTTGCAAACATTTATTGTATGACCTAAAATCCACCGTATTATTTTTGCGAAGAAAGTGATCAATCACTTTATTTTTTACGTTTAATATATACATTGCAGTTGCAAAAAAAACAGCATTTTATATAATATTGTAATTTTTATATGCGCTTTTGTCCGCGCGGCATTTACGATATTTTTTTTAGCGTTTTTGCTTTGCGCGGCTTTTTTTCGGTGTCTTTCTGTTGATTTACTTCCATAACCCGAAATATAATGTTATTCTAGTTCTAGTTCAAAGTAGGCTATTTGCGTAAATTCCATTATATTATATATGGCGTGAGTAGCTACCAAAAATTGCGTCGAGTAAATAGTATGATAAATTTCAGTTAGTTATGAGATCACAGGATATTTGTCAAATAAACGAGCTCCGAACTAACGAAGCGGTCTCCTTAAGCCTTCAATTTATTTACTGATTAGTTTAATTCTCTACGTATTTACAGGATTCAGTGAACTAAATATTTAGCGGATTCAGATATATTGTACTTTACTAAAAAACACTAACTTTAATTTCAATCCAATATCTTTCGAGTTTCATTCTATTATATAACATTATATTCTTGTATATTTATCCGGACGTTGTTTTTACGGGTCACCGATTATTAACCTTCTAGCCTTTTGGGAATTCTATCGCTCATTGAATGCAATAACTCTAAAATTACTATTATTCAGGAAACTTTAGAGAAAACCAATAGAGATTATTTAACCATTTGACTGCAAGACACTGATATATCGTTGCCCGTGATATCAACGAGATATGCTAACAACGATTGTCGTTCCAATGTAGTCTAGCTTTTTTTAAATTAAAACCCAGATTCAATAAATAAAATGATATGTTGAATAATGTATCAAAAAATATTTTTATATTAGTTAAATAATAGAAATAACTAGTATTGAAGATTTTCGAAACCATCACAGTAGCAAAAAAACAGAATACAATTCAGTGTAATATTAATTGAAAATAATTAATGGTAAAATTTTTTTAGTACATGAAAAGTCAAATATATCAAATTTTTTCCATGTCTACTCCGATAGTGGAGTGGATATGATCGATGTGAATCTCTATAATGTAAAGAGTTAGGCCGCGGGCACGGTGGATGTCATGGCTACAGAGCGGCGGTGACAAAATTACGAAAACAGAGATAAAAAATAGCTATAAATATACGGGTGAGCAAGTGAACGAGTTGTTGTGACTGACGCGCTGCCAAAATTGCCCACTTGCTCACTCAACTAATTTTATTTATTTTGCATCCCTGTCACAGCCGCTTTGACGCGGATGCTCAGCTATCCTCCCCAGGGCCTTAAGTTGATTTTTTGTCACAAAAATTGATGTCAATTGCTCAAGCTATTGTATATTAAGTTGTATATGTTTAACTTTTTTAAATTCTTAAGGCATCTGAGGATTTTGAACTCGTAACTTCCGACACCGCACTCAACACTTTTTAATATTTTCTGTAAAAAATTGACAGATTATTAGTGATTTTTTTATAACAAGTAAGTACGGTTCTAATAGGTTTATTTGGAAAGGATATCTTTTAAAAAATGTCTCTAATCGTACAAAAATATAAAATTTGGCGTAGTATGTTGATACGTAATATTATTTAGTATCGTTACCGTACTAATATCTATTTATTAATCCTGATCTTGATTTAGCAGTAACTGAGAATTTAAATTATTGATAGATAATTGTACCATTTGTATTGTTAGTGCTTAAATTATATAACTTGGTAGTTTGAGCTACATTACTTAATTTATAATACTGTCTAACAAAGAAAGAAATCATTATAATGTAAATAGTGGAAAGTAAAATAAATTCAAATTACAAACAGAATAAATTAAACATATTTATTTTCAACAAAAAAAGGAAAAAATCTTCTTAAAAAATAAAGTGTTTTGTAATATCTTTTGTTATACTGGTGGTCGTTGCCATGCCAATATAGCTTAGTGCCGGATATCTTCGGCTTAAATTCTCAGTTGGAAGCCAATTTTTTTCAAATTAAATAATGAAAGACTTGTTACCCTTTTGGTTAAACTATTGGCTGCCAAAAAATCAAAGCTACATACTATTAAAATAAATACCCACTAATTTTCACGGCAATGAAAAACGTGTAAATACTTTATTATCATTTTTCACATACCCTATTCGCTCTTTTTTTCCATATACATATCTACATATACTATAAAAGTAACAAAAACAACACGACCGCACCTAAAAAAGTACAAATATAAATAAATAAATGTTTATTTCAAATACATTTAGTTATCTGTTTAACTGTTCATTGTTTGTACTTGCAATGAAATCTAATCAATACACTACACTACATACAACAAAAAATTAATACTGACCATAAAAATGGCTTCCAATTTAATTTTAGCCTTTGTTTAATACTGCCAATATTGAATATAAAATAATTATGCAAATTAATCTAGCTATTTAGCATGGGTTATATTTGTAACCGCTTTATTTTACTAAAATTTTATGATATATATGAAAATAACTGTAATTCAGATTTTTTAGTTTAAACATTGACAAAGACTTTTCAGAATAATGACAATCTAAGCAAAATTATTGTGTAGTGCAGTATTTAAAATTGTGAATATCGGTTAGCGATAAAGCTTTCATGAATGAATATTTAATATGCCATGGTGTAATGAGTGCCGATGCCAAAAATACACCTTAAATGTTAGCAATCAATACATCAATAAGCTTTTACCGTTCTGCGTTTATATTCTAATCGATATTCAGGCATGTTTATTAGATAAACAAACTTTTCAAACAAATAGCAAACTATACTAATAGGCCACCCTTGTTGCCACTAAAATAATATCGACTGTGAAAAAGAAAAAGAACATTGCCCGCAAAGACAAATTATACTTTCATTTACCATTTAAACTCCCAAAGTAAGCATACAAATCTACACAGTGTGAAGATAGAGTATATGGATCTCCGCAATGTGAAGACGTCTTATTAGATTATTTACTAGAATAATTGTTGGTCAGACGATTTTAAATCTAATGGAGATTCAGTCATACATTTTTGGATTTTTTTAAATTCGAAAGATGTGGGAATCAAACCTGTATTCCCCAGATTGACAGGCGCGCACGTAAACCTCTACGCTACTACGAGACAAAATTTTACAGGAAGTACAAAAACATCTTTTTAATGATTTTGGGTCAAAGTTAAAATCTTAAATATCCTTGAATTGCAACAAGACTAAAAGTAGTGTTTACTTAAGCCGATTTTATTTTATAATAAAAAGTTACAAATTTCACAGGCCCTCATTTTTTCAAAACTTTAAAGCTAAATTTAGATACTAATCCGACATTTTAAGCATACATGTTTTTGACAGAACGTGTATTAAGCTGTATAGACTATTTATCAAAAAAAGATATTTCGAAAAACTTAGGGGTACATCCTTTTTCCTTTCTATGATTGATATTATATCATCCTAATAATCTGTTTTCACTGATATATTGTAATAATATGACATTATTGGTTTAGGGCTAATTTAGATCAGCAATGTAATATGCAGGATATAATAGGCTTAAATCTCAGGTGATTTCATAATATTTTATCCATCATTGTTGTTATACGAAGATGTTCTATATATTTTACAAGAACTTTGATATATTTCACATGGCTAATTGATTAAAAACGGTAAATGGACATGGTTTGTTTATAATCATACAGTGTGTGACCTACATACCTAGATATGTGTTGATTGAGACTGTAGATGGGTTATTAAGTGTAAGTGTGGCTTAGATTTCTAGCTATAAATATAAAAGTATATAGTGATATAACTGAACGTAATAGTTTGACTCAATATAATTTAACCCAATCCGATCAAACCTAATTCAACTTAACCTAGCCTGGCATATTCTAACCCTACCAAAGCTCACAGAATTTAATCTAACTTAATATAACCTAGCCTAGATTAAATTACTAAAAAACTTACTTTCGTTCAAGATTGAAAGATGCCAAAGTAACGAAAGTATCCGAATTCGGAGTCCACATAAAAATTATAACGTTAGCAAATGTCATAATCAAACGATGATAAAGATGCTAAGTTTTTCTTCGTTTATTGACATTTAAAAGAAAATTTCAGAAATGTTGTATACAACATTTAATATTTTATATCCCTATAAATGTTTCTAGGAACTGTAAAACGGGATGTAAGTGCCATACACCATATATTATTTCAACACATTCTACTATACCATTTTTAACTACGGCAACTTAAAAAGACTCAATGTAACAGTATGTTAAGCCCTGATAATATATGCTTACGATGGATTCTGTGTATACGGTGGTATGTTTTTTGACAATACAGCCATTTATCGCTGTAAGAGCGACAGTGAACCTGGCTTGATTATGTATTACAGATACTTCTGGGAGTCTTAAATAAACCTGTAAATTTCGAAATCGATGAAATTCTGTTAGTAGATTGCTAATAATTGATGGATATTTTCGTGAATAAAGTGTCTTATCCATATTCTACACTACGAGCGGGTTGGGAATAGAAGAATTATTATTAAATAAAATCTATTATATATTAATTGATGGTCAATAATACGTTACTGGGCGATTTTATATACAAATTAATCACAATGAAGTTATAAAATAGATGAGATAGAAGTAAATTTTAAAACTTATACTGTGTTTGTTCTGAAAGTTGAGGATATTAATTTCAGCCGTGCGAAGATGACCACTCCAGCAATTAATTATATGGACCTCTGCATTTTCAAAACTTGTGTTGATCAACTTTTTTACAAGAATTAATTGCCACCCAATTTTTCAAGTAACCAGAACTAATGCGCTGTGTATTAACATCTTTATAAGTCCAACGGTCATGGGATTAAAATCTTCTTCTTATATAGCTTCAAAGTGCGCATGTTAACTTGTCAGCTACGATAAATTGTATATTATTCAATAAAAACAATGTATTATTGATAGATAATATTTTGAAAATGAAAATCACTTGCAACAGCATTTTCAAACTGTAATTTTTGTAAATCCTTGATAAATTCAAATGGTGCCTTGTGCGAAATTTGTAGTGTGAGTGATTTTTTTGACAACTGGATTTGCGGGACTTCAAACATGCACGCTGTATAAAAATAATAATTTTACGAAAAATCAGATATATTTAATATTTTCGAAGAAAAAACACAATAGAAATTTCATTCTACACTAAAATGAGATTCGAAAATTTTACAAAGAACCACTTTGTATTTATATAATTACATAATGTATTTTAAACAGTGTTATAAAATAGTTTTTCAGTGTGATAAAAAATTATGAAACGAAAAGTTTTGAACTTAAAACGCTTTCTAAAGATACTAGATTGATATTGTTAAAAAATACTACCAGAAAGTGTGTCAGTTGATTTCAAGCTTCTTTAATAGGTTCAATAGATTACGATGATACTGAAAGAAGAAAACCCAATTCAACAGTAACTAATCATAGATTATAAAATTATACAATTTGAGTGGTTGTGCGTTTAAAACTATTCTCTATCAAATACCATTGTTATTTGATAGCGTTACTTGTGGTACACAATAAGTTGTTCCAAAATAAGCTGACATTTTAAATTTCCCACCATTTGTCTAAGAAAATAGTATTTTTTCAATTTCTGTGGGTTGTTCAATAACTGTTTCCATAATTTAACTTCAATACATACTGATGACAGAAAAGAAAATTGTCTTCTCTGGTTTTGCCACAAACAAATGGCGAAAAATTAAAAATATTAGCTCAACTTGAAATATCATTTTACATGATATTTTTATTGAAAACATTCCCAGATATTACCAATGTATTATGTAAGAATATTGATTACAATAAAAAAAAGCTGTCTGGTTGCTAAAATTTTATCTTCCGTCTTTTGTGAATTATAATAACGATATTATAAAAAAATAATTTTATCGTTAAGAACAGTATCAGATTTTGTTTGCTAGTCTGTAAGGTATTAGATGTCTCATTTACACATTATTAACAATCCAGTATTCGTGGGAGTTGAACTCGAAACTTCCAGCTTCAAAATGCGCACGTAATATCTCGGCCGTCAGGGGGACAGTGTTACTAAAGTATATTATCAACTCTTTAAACCAAACATCAGAGGACGCAAAAAATATTTTAAAATACTATGAAACAAAAACACTCAGTTTGCATTTATATACTCGTAACTGTAAAAATGTGTATGAATTGATAAAAATTTAACTATTTCAAATAGCATTGTCAACCTTACTTAATTAATCCCGTCAATAAGATCGGTTTCCTTTTTGAAAATTTTGAAAAATCTTTAAATATTTTTTTTTTCAAATCAAAAGCTGAACTTAAGTGATAATTTGTGGCTTGATTCCTTTTGACAGAACTTTTATTTAGACGTCTACCTTGTGATTCTCAATTAAAAGCACTTTTAAGTTAATCCCTTTGCCTAAAAAGGTTGTATTTGTATTTGTTATTATAAAACTTATTATTTATCGAGTTATCTACACTACGGTAATAGAGAGCAGATAAAAAATGTTGAC
Organism: Rhyacophila evoluta; assembly: GCA_022683975.1. Taxonomy (NCBI): domain Eukaryota; kingdom Metazoa; phylum Arthropoda; class Insecta; order Trichoptera; family Rhyacophilidae; genus Rhyacophila; species Rhyacophila evoluta. The sequence continues at coordinate 14,362 of JAGVSQ010002820.1, read as the reverse complement.
AACTCTTGGGTGCATTATCATTATTCCGACACATCGTCATCATCACAAACATCCACCCTTATAAAGTTGTATACACATAGAAATTTCGTCATTTTTTTTACAAATGGTAGGAGTGGTACACAAATAACGCACTTAATTGAATACTTGCAAAAGGTCAAAATTGTTAGAGGCAGAATAAAAGCAGGACGGAAAATTTTACAAATCGAGTTACGTACTTAAAAAACAAATACCTAAATATGAACTGATTTTGTAAATTTAAGTGCTATTATGAATAAAGTTTTGCTTTAACGAAATAGGTCAACTTCTTTAAGTTGCGGGCGGACTTTTTAGAGTATTAAAAAACGGTAAACTTTATCACTTGATGATATATATTTACGTAAACAAAACTTTCAAAAATCATTTAAGCAAAAAAATCAATTTATAACCTTTCGAAAGGTATTTTATTATAATATTAACAAAAATACGGAATACATATTTTGAATTGCTGAAATAATACATATTTTGGCCTACTGCTCTTTTCAAGTGTCTTTTATGCTCCTCTAATTCTTACAAAAATACAATTTTCTTCTTTTTTTAGCTCGTATAATGTACATAATTATTAATTTCTTCTACAACGTGTCAGCGCCCACCAAGTTCCTGAAATTCCTTCTCTAGACCGCCTAAACATCCCCCATATACTTTTGAACCCACTGCCACCCTGTTTACAAACCTATAAGCTAAATAATATAAAAATAATCAAGTTTAAGTGACTCAAATACAAAATGATAACCCACCTAAATTCACCTAACGTTATACATTCTAATATAACTTAAAGTAAGTGAAATTACTAACCATATAATTGACATATGGTAGTAATCCTTGTGTTTGTGACAACACTCTACTCAACCTTACCAATAATTGACATAATAATGCTTAAATTTTCCATGGTTTTCCCATGTCAATGCAAAATATTTAAGTGTGCACTCACACACTTGCAAAATTAACAATCAAATATTCAAGATAAATCACGTGGATGGTATATGTTCGACAAAAATAACGAAATAATTTGAAAGATGGGAAAACTAGACTGAGATTATCGTGGCGTGAAGTTGTTTGTAGAATATATTCAAAGCATAAATTATTTTGCATATTAAAACAAAACTTTCTTAGTAAAATAATTTTTAATCAAGCAATTAAGTGGAAAAATCTCAAATTATTTTAATCATTCTATAAATAAATATTTGTAGCTGTTTATTAAAGGTGGAATTTTTAGCGTTTACTCCAAATTTTCTATTTTTAAAATACGTGATTTAATCACAAGGCATTAACACTCACAGTGCCAGCGCTCTAAATATATATCGTTTTGTATTCATGTATTTAACTTGTAATAAATAATATTGTTCATGCTTATGACTTTTTACAAAATGAAAAAATAGAAACAGTAAATTATTTTTTGAAATAACGCTTACACCAAATTTTAAACATTTATATATCTACTACTTGAAAATTTATTATGTATATTTGTTTCACTAAAATAGAATTTTACCAGGTTTTTAACCTATTTAAACATTGACACATTTTTTAAAAGTATATGTGAATCTCTGGTATCAAGTTGTTTCAAATATAAATATGTATTTTCGCTTTTAATAAACGACTAAAAAAACTGTTCCAAATCGGTTGTCATATTTATCGTTTACAATAGATACTTGTAGTAGTAAATATCGAATTTAATAGCTCTATTATTAGGAATCAATTATTGATTAGCTATTTTCTTCGAACTATCAAATAGTTACTAACTAATTCCTGCCAGTATGGTGATAATAAATTATCTGTCGATAGCCTTAAAATAAATGTGCACACTTTTGTGCTTGGTTTAAGCAGTTGCTAAATTTTTTTGATAAATTTTAAGATCCGGGACTGAATGCCTAATTGATTGAAGATTTGATAATTAAGTTTCGGAAATAAAAATATAAATTTAAATACTGTAGATTTTCACATACGTGCCGTTTGTCTAGAATGATAATGAAACATATTCATTCTTAATATAAACATATTTTTAGACGTCCTATATTTTTATAATGATAGATTTCAAGTGTGACAAGCTGAGATTATAAAAAAAACAGCAAAATAGCTCAATACTATAATGTTATTTGTAAAATACTGTGTTAGAAAATATTTGGAATTTTTTATTTAATATTTTTAGTTAGCTTTTTGAAGTCGCATCCGACCTCAACCTGTTAAGTATGGAAAGTGTGATTGAACTTTATCTAAGTGGATTATCTCATTCAAAACGCCAAGGACGCTAAACAAGGACGAAAAATATCAAGTTGCTCGCTCTTTTTTTATGGAGAATGATGCTAGTTTTATTTTGTTCTGGAATGTTCAGTGATAGCAGAATACAGATAATAAAACCTTAATGCGCTCTTACATTAATTCTGGTTATAGTCAAACTGGAAACTATATATTGTGTGTAACTCTAAGAGAAAAAATCGCATAGAGAAATAATATAATGATATTTTATGACAATTCAAAAAAGTTTTACACGTTTTTACTTTGCACCAAAAATGATGACATAGAAAGCTCTAGTTTTGTTTAGTGTAAGTTAATTTACGTATATATTCTTATTCTAGCTTCATATCTATTGAACTATGGCCACCATGTGGCGCCTCGTTTTTTTCACCCGCCAGTCACTTTACATTCTTTCCAGCACCCTTTGCTACATACTATAGATGGCTTACAAGATATGGTTAAAATACAATTGAGCTTTTTGTAAATTTTAATATTAATATTTTAAGAATCACAACGAATGTGGAAAATAAAATGACGTAACTCACTTAGATAAATTAAAGGAGGCACAAAAAGTTTATTTAACGACTTTAAGATAAAGTCAGAAGATAACATAGATCAACTTTGAAGTGAAGACTAAAACTAGTGATTTATTTAATTAATGTGATATTAATTTAATAAATGATTGAAGAAAAATTAATTAAATTGATTGGATGGAAGCCCCTTACCTGGTCGCAAATTTCACAAGCCACCTTTTTTACTTACTTGGCTAATTTGAATGAGCTTCCGGAATATTCAAATAGAGTAGATCACTTTTTGATATCGTACTATACTTTTATGTAAAAATAAAGTTAGTGGACGTTAAGCACAATATAATTGTTTAAATACTGGGTAGTAATCGCATGTTTGTTTCTTAAGTGGAGCATATGAATCTACACTCAGTGTGAGGATATCCGCTCTGAAAGTAAAGTGGATTTCTGCAATGTGAAGAGATCTTGACAGAATATTTTTCACGAGAATCGCTTTTCAAACAATTTGTTCAACCCAATGAGCATCCAGTCCTGCATTTTAAGATTTTTAAAATCCAACAGATGCGGAATCAAACCCGCATTTTCCAGATTCCTAGGTACGTACGCTACCAACTACGCTAACCGAAGAGATTAATAGACTCATATATTACCACTAACATAATATATGCAACTTGAATACACTGCCCAAAACATTCTTAAGTTTGCTCGGAAGTTTCAAATGATAGCATTGATAGAGATTAAATATTTAAAATAATGACATACTAGATATAATGTGGAGTAGCTAGTGGGTAAAATGGTGGCCATATGCTTCACGTACGGAGTAAAAATGGTAGATAAAAATAATGAAATGGTGATGGAGATGGGAGCCGCGCTTAGTAAGTGAAGTAAAACTGTGAAAGGATAAAATTGGTATATGGAGTACTAAAAATAGCTTTGAAAAATAGTAATTACTTTTTTCTTTTTAACATTAACGCAATCTCAAACTTTTTAAATTACTCGGTTTTACTAAAATAGAATTCGTATTATGTTTCTCGAAAACAGAATCCAGTGCCTGAAGCGTGGGGGATGCGTTTGTTAGGGAAACTTTCTCCAATCGCATTATTATTCCCGCTTATACGGTATAAATTTGTCATTCGACGACAAATTTTATCTCATGTCTCCTGAAAATGACACAAAAAGGTTCTGCTCATAGTCTCGCCAAATCATATTTCAGGCTATTACTGCGTTTTAATGCTTAAGCTGGCCGCAATTTTGAACCTGAATTTAAAAATATAAAATCACATATTTCTTAATTTATCGCGAACTTTAACTTTGGCAAGTAATATTGTATGATTTTCTATGAATATTTTTTGGAAATCTGCTTATTATTATGACCTTTCAAAACATAATTTTACAATTTTATTTTATTTCCTCATCTCTTTAGGGGCCGAAAAATAAGCGTGTGCATTTTCTAGCTGGAGATTGGGAGCTTAGTCTCCACAACTATAAAAATATCCATATAACGTACTCATCGGAGCTGCAAAGGAGGATGCAAAATGGCTGACGGGTGACAGAGGTTCTTGGAAGCGCCACGTGGCAGCTAGATGCCCCGTATAGAGAGCAGATATGGCAGAAGAAGAAGAAAAAAGAGATAAAAAATAAAAAAAATGCAGAACTAGATACAAATAAAGTTGAGCAATTAGCCGACAACTAATTCTCGTGAGACAGTGAATGTAAAGACATTTTTTTACTTGAAGAAATTTAAATTAGATAAAGTATTTCTGTGCAGATTTATATGCTCTACAATTGGAACGGGCATGGTAAAAAATGTTTTTTTTATACCATATTCGCTCCCAACGTAGAGCATATGGATCCACACGGAGTGATTGATACCCATTCCGAAAGGGGAGTATATAAATCTCCACAGTGTGAAGACGTCTGGACAGATTATTTTTTACGAGAATCGTTTGTCACACAAATTCCTCAACCTAATAGGCACCCAGTCCTGTATTTTAAGATTTAAAAAATCCGACAGACGGGGAATCGAACCCGCATTCCCCGGATTGCTAGGCGCGCATGCTATTTATTAACTTATTATTACTTTGATATTTATAATAATAAGTATTATTAATCTCCCGTTTCCGAGAGATAAACGGTGATTATAAGAGCTTTGGAGGGTGTTGTTTGAAAGAAGTTGCTTTAATTTAAAAAATCAAAGATGTGAAATTGGTCGTACAATAAATAGGCTGAGCATTTGGCCACTTTTTGTAAAATTCTCTTAATATAGTCTCCGTATTGTATAAATGTTCCAACTTTATAGTAGACATAGTTTTTTTATTTACTAAGATAATAGTTTTATTGAAGTTATAAAAATAATTAAATTTTTCAAATTGAATATATATTATATATAAATATTCGTGGTGCTATTCATTGACAAATAATATACACCTTCATATCTTAAACTTAACTATTATAATTCTATTATATTACTTGAACAATATTTTAGCATATTCCCATACCCAGTATCATTTTATCAGCACAATGTAATGTCCTTTCTATCCAACTCGAATAATTTATTTCAAAATTTACCAAAGCAGGCTAGACGAGAAAAATATCACGCAGAGTCGCAAATACAACCAAATTATTATTCGTAAACATGTGTAATGGATTTTCATTATTGAGTTAAGAGTTTTTATTCTGTTTCATATCATAACAAATAATCCTTTTTTCAATAAAATATTTATCATTTTTCTAAAAGTATCTTTTTTATCATATTATTTCAAATACATACGTAAAATATAGAGATAGGATTTACTATATTACCAAGATTTTTATTGCAGATTTAAATTTCTTGCGTAGGTTTATTTTCTTTTTCTCATTTTCTAGACCAGCAGTTGACAAAATTGTCCATACCAACCCCCAGGGGTCCGTGTGACCACTGAATGGGTCCGTGGCAACTTAAAATTAATCTGTGTGTCCGTGTACAAGGACAGCGAGCTTAATCGCAATATAATAATTCTTGGAAGGAGTTTGTATCACATTACATGCGAAAATTAAAAAAATCTGTGAAAGACTAATTTCTTACAGTAATAAAAAATATTTTTTCGAGGGGTGCCGATTATTATGGTCGTTGGCACAAAAAAGTTTAGAAATCACTGGCGTAGACTATATATATAGAGCATAATTACCATATAGTATGTTCAGAATACCATGAATACCCAATCCTGCATTCTCAGATGTTTGAAATTTTACCAGATGTGGAAATTGAACTTGCATTCCTTGGATGAAGGATGCGCAAGCCAACCTCTACGCTACCGGTGAGATTGTTTGATTATTACATGTATTTAATATACTTTTTTGTATGTCCTACAAACAAGCTTAATTTGTTTGGTTTACCTAGAACCTGATACTATAAAAATATGAGAAATACTTAAGTTATTTATAATTATTAAATTTTACAAGGATTTTTTAAAATATCTATATTCCAAAAATATTAATTGCTCATTACTGGAAACTTTTTCGACGAAAGCTTCGTGTTGACGAGGGTGATCGTCTCTCTGGATTTATCGGGTCAAAAATAAGCAGTGATTGACACTTGTATAGAGTCCCGAGTGAGCACCTCATCTATGTTGTCAATACCAGCAGTGCTTTGCTGCTAAAAAAGAGCTTTGCCAAGCGTCACGTTAATTGTCGCTCAATATTCGAGGAAGGCTATATAGAAAAGCGTTGTTTTTTTTTAGTGTTCGTTTTTGTACGGTACATGATGTCACAAAGTAAAAAATAGCGCACAAATATTCTTGCGGCGTTTTCTATTCGAAAGCATTTATGTCACTTTTTCAAACTAAAGCCTACGAAATACAGTAATATATTTTAAAACTAAAAATACGAATCAGTAAAATAAATGTACTCGTCATTTTTTTTTTAATTTAAACATACAGTGAAATAATTAGTTAATAACATAAATACACTGTGCCTTACTTCTCCTTCTTCCATATGCGTTCTTTTAGTAGTAAATATGAACACTACATGCCATTGTTAACCACTTGATCGCCACGAGTTGAAATCAAATTAAGATCCATACGCCAACAGTTAAAAAATTTTTTTAAAAATTTAAAAAAAAACAAAAACTTTAAATAAACATAATGCATGGCTATAATCACAAATCACGTATGGGAACATCGATTGTGATCTATTTTCATGTAAAACTATGATATTTTTTCACTCTTCACAGTATTTAATTATTTTTTTAAAGTTTTATTATTGTTATATTTTTCGCACAACAAACACTAAGAGTCAAATTAAAAACTATACCGGATTTATTTTATTTCAATAATTTTCTCAATATCTAAGTCATCATCGCCTTCAGACGCCTGAGCCACACAATAACACAAATGTATTTCAATTACGCAATATCTATGTTAATAATAATAACTAATAATAATAACAATGACTATTTTAGGGAAAGTAAATTTATCGAAAATTCACGAAATTATACGACAATTTTTTGGGAAAAATTTTAAGACGTGCGCATCAATGTGTTCGATATAAACCTAAAAATATTTTACATGTATAGAGTAACAAAGATTCGCTTACTTATTGAAGTTGAAATACTTATTAAATTTGAAGAAATCATAATAGACAAAAGACATTGCGTAAGTAATGCATTTGGAGCTTTGAGAAATAATAACTAACAAAAAATATACTGTCCGACAAGAGTGATAAAGATGAGCATTTGTCTAATACTCATTTGAAGAAACCGCAATAAACAAAAAACATCGCCCAAGCAATTCATTAAGCTAATAAAGAAATGATAAAAACAAAACACAGGACAATGCATATTATTTTTAATTACACGCATGTGACACCCCCGAGGGCCTCTATCGTTTTATCTTGATAATTAATTGGTTTTATCAATGTCTTAGTGTGGTATATGATTCATTTAACTATACAAAGGCATTATTCATTGATAAAAATGATAGAAGTTATTTATTACCATATTTAAATAACGTGCCCACGGGTGGGCGTGTGGCGTCTCAATGATAACGCCCGTGGGCGTCTGGAGACCAAGCGGTTAAGAATCCCTGTCGTCCTCTAGTATTTTGCGCCCTTCCTGGTCATACTTGCATCCAGGTTCGTCGAATAGATTCTAAAGATAGAATTTAGTGGTCTTCCGGCATTGCCAGAGAATACGCAGGTCAGGTTTAGATTTGTTCATACATTAGTACTGATGTAAAAAGATTAATTGATTGCTATTATAGTTTTACAACCAATTTTATTTTACGCAAAATTTTACGTTCTATAATATATAATGAGAAACAATTTTCATTCAAGCGATATTTTGCAAAAACTGGAACATGCTTTATTTTTGGTCACTTTTATCTACCTAGCTCTCTATGCTCACTGTGGCGGAAAGAAAAAATCTAGTATAGTCATATTAGGCCATAACTAAAGCGATTAAAGTAATAAAATCCTTACCATGAATTATTTCCAAATCAATCAATTTATACTTGGTCACAAAATTATTACGAGATGATAGAACAAAATATATTTTATTCAATTTATAGTTTTAAAGTCTATGTATGATATATTTCTTTTAAATTACAAAATAAAGCATGTGCATATCAAAGATCTTACGTAAATTTTCATCTTCGCGAAGGGTGGGTAACGATAGAGTGAATACTTCAATGACCCGTGCAATTTTCCGAGTAACAATTGCTCTTAATACGAGAAAATGTACAATAGAAACATGCAAGCGGAATTACTATTGTTCAGAGAAATACTGCACATAGCCACTCACTGACGAACGTGAAAGGAGATTTTATATAAAAATATACAGTAGTGTGCACACAAACATTAATAGAAGCTTTTATGGCGGAGCTTTTCGATTTTTAGATTCTCGTTATATTATTAATGTGGTTTTCTATGAATTGTAAATTGAGGCGTATATTTTCAAAATGAATATATTCCTTTGTATAAAAAACTATGTATTATTAATTATTAGAAAATAGAAGAAGTATAGAAGAAATTTTTGACACAAAATGTGTCAGTTACATGTCACATATGTGGAGAAACTATCGCATATGTTGAAAGCAGAGTTAAATTTTCAGCACTATGAATAAATTTATTGTATTATTTCAAAAAAGAAGTTCTCTATAATAAACATTCAAAATAAAGGTAAAATAATAATTTATTCATAATTTCGTCGCTTAAAAAGTGGTGATAAATGATACACGTTGAATTAGTTAACGGAATTTTAATCAGAGTTATAAGAAAAAATCAATATATTTTAACCAGTAATGTGTTTTTTAAATTTATCAATTGGCAAAACGACTAAATTATGTTCTACTCTTTGTTGAAATAAGTAACAACTCGTCTTCAAAATTATATATATACTCCTCACTAAAGTGGATATGGTGACTTATTTTTTTGTCTTTACCAATATCCTAGGTAAAAAATATTTTTTTATATATAATAAAGAAGGTATTTTAAAACACACTAAAATTAATAATTGTCAATTGATATTTAATATTGGGTCTATTAATATATTTTTATTACTATTTATATATTTGCTCTGAATATGAAATACTTGAATCTTTACAATATGACCACTACAGAATGCAGTATATGTATCTTGATATTGTAAAACCTTATTTTGACCTTTAAATACAGAGAGGTTAGTGCGTGAGCTTAAAAACCTATTTTTGTAGTTCCGCAAATGCAGATTTTTAAAAATCAACATAAACAGAACTGCTAATAAGTTAAGTAACTGGCCGATTATCGTGAGAAAGAGAAAGTTAGTAACAGCAACCTTAATATAGCTTGTATGAAAAGCTTATTAAAAGAATAACACGTTATATTTTTAAGGTAAATTTACAATTTATAGAATTTATTATTTTCTAAATGTAAAATGATTGAATTAATAATACAACGACCTTAGAAAAGAAAAAGGCGCTAATCCACATAGAACTAATTTTACAAGAGGTACAAAAAAAAAGGCCAAAGTCAAAACATTACATATGCACAGCCTTGAAGTGCATAAGCACTAAAAACTGATGTTTATTTACTCATTTTACTATTAATGATAACAATTTGACAAGAAAACGAAACACAATTGATAAGATGGAAGCCCCTTTTGCTGGTCACATTTACACAGTAGTTTTGTCATTTCTTTTCAAACTTATAAGCTAAATTTAGACACAAGTTTGGCATTTTCAGCCTTCATCCCTTTGATAGAACGTGTATTAAGAAGTATACATTCTGACTGTCAAATAGAAGCTATTTTTTAAAAATTGAGGGTTACGACCTTTTTCCTTTTAACAGTAGATACATAAAGTAAAATTTGAAAAGTAAAATCTCTAACCGTTTAATGATGTATTTTACTCCACCATTGTACTGATCATATATGTATGCAGGGTAATATAGTTTTACAATAAAAGTTTTGAAGAAAATTCTACTGAATAGAGAGTTGTATTGAATATTTTATTTCATATCTTCGCAAACTTTCATTAAAATTGAACACAATTTTCACGATATTTTCAATGAATGTGTCATGGTATCTAAAAATATTCTGTAAACGATAAAAAGAGAACATATGTTGCAAAAAATATGCAAATACCCGTGCAATAGTTTTCGCTATATTAAAATGTCTTTTGCACATTTTGTACATTTTATATTATGTAATATAGATTTCATGCATGAAAGATTTTATAAAATATTTCATTTGAGAAACATTTCAATAAACAATTTTATAGCTTACAATTCTTTTATTTTATGGTTTAAAATACTTCTACTTTATTAAATAAAAATAATACCAAACAAAAAATTAATAGACGACACTAAATTTTTAACTGAATATTGAATTTTTAGTTTATTGAGAGAATAATTTTTTATTAAATTTGTACGTCTATTATTACTCATATTCTTCTTTGTTTATCTCTGACTTTCTTTGTCTATGCCTTTTGCTTTTATTCATCTATATGTTTTTTATTCTATGAACCTATCAATATATTTCTTAAGTTTTTTCCAGATTCTGTAGATATATGAATTTAAAAAAATAAGTCGGCTTTAGTTATAAATATAGTATATTACACTTATTAATATATTAACAACCATAAGCAATATGATGTTATATGAAAATCTATCTTTGAAAATATTAATGACGAAAAATAGTTTAATATTTTATGTTATCTATTTAGTTAAATTGCATGACGTACCACATGAGATGAATCAACATTGTAATCTACTTTTAGAAAATCATGTTTTTATTATAATTCACCACTAAAAATAATATAAAGTGTAAAAATATTTGCTTTCGTCTTAATAATATTGACTATGGTGCTTTTTTCAGTTTTAAGTTGAAAGTCTTGTTTAGTATACGAGGTATTGTTTTATGGTGAGAAATTTGTAATTAGCAAGTACATGCAATTGCTATAGTTCAAAATGTTTACTTAGAAAAGATAGGGTATTTTAAGAGTTTTAGACGCCAAAATCCACTGCCCCAGAATAGAATAAATGCCTTGTTCTGAAAATTATACGTAAATTGTCAGCTTAAAAAATACTATTTATGTACACTAATCAGTCGCTTGCTTGTATTGTAGATATTTAAGGATAGTTAAATATTCTTATTCTAAGCCATTCTTTTCATTGAGTCGTAATCATCCCACAAAAAACCATTTTTTTTTTAATAATAAATATATAATAAAAAATATAATGTAAAAAATAAAAAATAAATATAAAATAATGTAGCCTGAAGATGCCGAAAGGCGAAACCCGGGTCGCTACAGTGATCTCACATATGGAAGTTTACCAGTTTTAAATAATTTAGAATTTATTCAAATTTTGTAACATTAAATATAGCATAAATTTCTTTCTTGATTGAATATCTTATCAACATGGTAAATTAAGTTAACGATATAATAACGAAAGCTAACTTTCTAATCCAATTCAATCGATAAGATAAGAGAAGATAAAACCAAGGAGTTTTATTAACTGCCTGATTGGTATTACAAACGTGAATTCATATTATTTTATGGTGAGTTTTTGTTATTTCAGACGTAACATGGACGTGATGACTCATTTGTTCATTTTATATCCGTTTTATGTAAGGCAAATTAAATTATATTTTTCGTAATTTCAAAAATATCTTTTATCGACAAACCAATACTCAATGCTACTATATAGTTTATGGATTTACATGGCTATATATAGTTTATATGTTTAAAAAGTATTTTAAAACAAAAATTTTAAGAATTAAATTTTATAAGTAATCGCTTCGATTGCAACCAAAATAGATCAAAAAGATTAAATAAAATTTATCGGCTTAATTGCGTATTTAAATGCGACATATAGGTGTATATTGTTTTGAATTATCTGTAACTATACTTGTAAAAATATAATATTCGCATTTTTTACACATTTGAGGTTAGGTTAGGTTAGATTATTGAAAATGTGATTAATTTTACATATAGACCACAGAATGATTGATAAGGGTGAAAACATTATTGTGTGATTACAAAAATGGTTGCAATATTAACACGTTATATAAAAAAAACATTCCCAATTTAAATATGAATAGAATATAAATTACGACTAATCAAACACAAAATTTGTAAATTAACTGAGTTAGTTTTAAAAAAGACACCTTGCTAGTTTGGTTATCAGCTGAATTCTTTATCCGAGATATAAACAGTTAAAATGCATTAAACGCAAATATTTATATTAAATATTCATGAAGTTAAGCTTTGAAGGTAAATAGCGATGTTATATTTGAAAAGTCTAGAAATATTTAATTTCAAAGGGTAAATTTCAAAAACAAAAAATCAACTTTTAAAACACAAACGAATAAGACAGTAAATGAAAGCTTTTGAGAAGATGAAAAAAAAGCACATTGATGCAAACTTTGCGTTATAAATTAAGGCGTGGGTGACCAGTGGCAGTGGTTGTAGGTGCTTGCGGTATATCCGTAAAATAAATAGCGTTTATAATCGGTTTCCGGGAAAGCTTCGCCATTTTGCCTTGTTTCACTACGCCTTGCTGGTTAACCCGATCCGATTAAGGTTCATGCAAGTACCAGGATCGGACTAACTATAAAGACTTGACAGTAAATAAGATACCAAAGGTCATAATTGACAACGCGTATCATACATATTTTACATTGTTCAGAAAGACCAAAAACATTGTAAAAAATAAGTATTGGGAAATAAAACTGCACTTTTTTAAATGAAAATAAACAGTATTTCACTCCAAAGAGTAGTTGATTTTCTTTAATGTCCCAATACTAATTTTTTATTAAGGTTTTTTGTTCATCCTAAACAATGTGAAAAATGTATGATACGTGTTTTAAGTACTATATGGTAAAACTAAAAAATATTTTTCTCCTACATTGGAATTAATTTTTGTGTCCCCCGTAGTGTAGAGGTTAGTTTGCGCCCGGAGAATGCGAGTTTGATTACCACATCTACCGGAGTTTTTAAAAACCGAAAATACACGACAAGATGCCCATCGGATTGAGAAATTATTGAACAACTACTATTCGTGAAAAATAATTAAACTTTCAAATTGTAAAGATTTATATAGACCAATTTTTAAACCGAAATAATCACACTATGTAGATCCACAAGGTAAAAAAAATAATTGTAATATTCTACTTATAATACATATTTAATAAAAGCCTTTTTGAAATAATCCAAATAATATTTTGTAGCTCGTGCAATGCTAAAGCCTTAACATGATTTCTTTTCGCCTCCCTGACTTAATCGGTCCCTGACGTCAACCTTTATATTTTTATATTCCCGTGCACTTGCTACAAGTTTCTTTCTAGCCGTTGGAGATCTCGCGAAATTCAATTTTCTGTAGGGAAGTCACTTTACAAAAGCCTGTTTGAAGGGTAAAAATTGCATTATTTGCTACAATAAGCGCATGTATTTATTTTCTCTCTATCTCTAAATGTATTTGTTATAGGATCTATATGCTAAAATACCCTGCAACAATTGTTGCAATCATATCATATAGTCTTAATTTTTCATTATCTGATTATTGTTATATTTATATCCATTACCAAAAAATGATAGATTTTTGTAGGATAGTGGCTTCTCTATCACTTTCTATGCACTTTCAAATACACACAGTATGTACAAAATTACTCTAAAGTCACTTTTGTTAACCCAGTCTCAATTTTAAATTTATCATACGCTTTTATCGATTTTTTCATAATCTTTTAAGAGCTTAAAGTAATTTATTGATAATTATTAAATTTAATGTACTCGATAGGTAAACGTATGTATTTCAGAGCCGAATGTTGCGAATTCGAATTCAAAACGAAATTCAGACACGCAAAATTGGGCACTAAATAGATCAATTAAATGAATGAAAAAAATCTGACGAGTTCAACCTTAAAATAAATGATGTTCGGATAGTTTCTGCAATTTAAAAATGACATATTCAATTTGGAATTCTAAATTATTCAAAACTGGTAAACTTGTTTATGTGAGAAAATGTAGTTCTTGACTTAGATATCGCACTAAAAAAATATTTACTCAAATATGGAAGTTTACCAGTTTTAAATAATTTAGAATTTAAAATCAATTTCC
>JAGVSQ010002819.1:0-23395 GCA_022683975.1 Rhyacophila evoluta | reverse complement strand
ATAATTTAGAATTTAAAATCAATATCCATCAAGCACCATCAGTCAAAAATATTAACGATTGAGTATACATAAATGATAATACACGACCATTTAGCACTTATCAGTATAGCTACACCGAAAAGTTTATGTCTAATAATGCCTCTCCCTGCGTATGAATCCAATCGATAATTATTTTCATTTATTTTTTCATCGCATTAAAGCTACGAATTAATCAAATCGATTACGCATAAAAAATCGGTACATCGGCGAGCGCTTCACGTTTGTTACTCCACGTCATAAGCGAATGTCGAGTGAAAAATGGTTCATTACTATACACGTGAAATCTAAAACATTTGAAGCTACATATCAATTAGAATTCGAAATTCGAATGAGAGCTACGTGACGGTGTTGCCAGTCATTAAAAAAAATTTACATGGTGGCCATTTTTTTCCGTTGTTTTATCTTTATTTTTCTTCCTGCCGTGGAAGAAAAAGCAACATGATAATCAAAGGGAGGTTGGCGGCGGCCTCGGGCCGAAAACAAACAAGAATCATCACATTAGGCCATTTTGCGGCCTTCACGGCGATCGAAAAAAGGAAAAAATCAACCTACGACAACAGCGGTGGCGGATTCAAGCTGCAACTCTGCAAAGTCGTCTTCATATCGATTGGACACCGAATTATTTTATATTTTACACAAACATTTAAGCATACGTTAATGTCGAATGGCAAAGGTATTGAAATATAACTGTTAAATTCATTTAACAAATGTATATATTTCATGTCTTTATCTTTACATACATCCACATTTCCGTGTAGGTGCATGGGTTGATATCAATGTATTATATATATATATATATATATATACTGTGTTGTTCCGGCATTTTTAAATATATCGTCACAGTGACATTTCATTCATAGGGTAAAGTTTATTTAGATTCATATTCGAAATCCTGGCATGTGAATCAACCAAGTCACCCATTTCGATAGTGTGCTATTAATTATTTATGATTATTACCAATAAATGTTAAAATCAAGTTCAAATATATTTTTTTAGTAATTGTTGGTTTAAAACAAATCCCCAACCGATGGCGCACGCAGAATGCATTTAAACCAAGTCACAAATGAAGGTATCTATCTAAGTATGGATACAAATAAAGTGTACTAATAACCTTTACCTTATAAAACAACCTTTACAATTTAAGATTTAAAAATAAAAATATATACTGATAAGATAAAAATACTTCAAACTTTCAAATGCGCTTTTCTCGAAACTATATAATGATGACTCGGTTTAAAATTCTACTGTGACGATATACCCATCTCTTTTTTAAGCAATGTCCGCTCCGAAAGTGGAGTAGATAGATCTCTACAATGTAAAGACATGTCTTCACATATTTTTTTACGAGAATTGGTCAGACAATTGTTAAAACCAATGGTATTTAGTCTTGCATTTTGTAATTTTTTTAAACATCGACAGATGTACGAATCAATCCCACATCATCGGATGCGAAGCGAGCGCGTTAACGTCTACGCTACCGGGGAGACAAATAATTAACATTTTTATGAAGTATATTATTTATATGCTTACGTTTAAAATGAAAGTCCGATGTTTGTATTTTATGTTAGATTTACAGTGATTGCGTATTTTTTTACTATGAAATCAAACGAAGACAAACGTAAAATGCGCATATAGCTGATAATTGATTATCCAATTAATCCAGTCAAAGACGAAGAGATGGACGGCACTGATCCATCCAGTTGCGTGGAAGGTTAACTGGTGATCAGAGGCGATTTATAAAATCGACTTGGCCATTTTCCCTTCTGATCGGAACAAGAATCAGATGTCGGCTTCGATTTATTGCTTCGACGAAGTTGTAAACGCAAAGGAAGCGACATATAGAATATAATAGCATAGTAAAACCAACGATAATTTATAAATACAGCGAAACTCAAAGCTCATTTAAAAATTGTATTTAGAAGTATCATACATTCTTTGTAAAAAAAAAATAGTCATTTGAACTAAATCGTAATTCCACCCTCACTCTCTTTAAACCAATCGATACAAATACAAGCCACAGTGTATAGTTAGCGAAACTGATTATGCCGATACAATATGGAAAGATATTCAATATAAATACCTACTAGACTCAATATAATAGAATATATAATAGTCTCAGAAACGAGAAACATTATGAGTATTGATCCGTACTTAGCTAAAACTACAAATAAAGACATGTTAAGAGAGTTATTGCTGAAAGACGAATCTCATCCCAAAATTGAAAATAATAAAGAAAAGTGTAATTTAGTGCTTTGATGTATTACAAAACAATTTTTTTCTAATTCCACATTTCATCGACCAACTATTGTTTAACTTCGATAGATAAAAATATGGTACCTATCAAGCCAATCCATAACATTTACCATCTGGCCCAGTACGTATAGAAGACATTATTCTTCATAAGAATTTCAGCTTACTATTAGCATGTCAATATCTATATTGTAGTGTAACTAACTATGATTTAAACTATCGTTGTTCAAACCATATTATCATTTTTTTTCTATTTGCCATATGTTTTAATTTTTTAATGGTAATTCTGATTATCGATGGTCTACAAAAGGGCAGCTATTAAATTAGTCCGATGACGCAATCATATCGCATAACTTTTCGACCGATGGGGTAAGTTTCGAGCTTTTTTCAGCACCGGATGTATCGCTGGACTCTACGAAAGCTCGTTATAATAAAAGTTATAAATAGGTGATCTTGAAAATCAACAAAAAAAAATTCATGGATTCACACTTTGGAACGATGTGATCAACTTTTGTTATGCCACAATACACACAACAAAAAGTACAAGGAAGTGCAGTGGATTGTTATAATAGTCATAGATTTATAAATTAGGGCGTAAAATTAAATACAATTTCAAATAAGAATGGATAAATTAATATAAATCACAATGTATTTAATCTATAAGCAGGATAATTTTATGCTTTCAGCTTCAAGTTCCTCTGTTATGGATTAAACACAAAGTAAAGTATTATCCATAAATTTTTAGACGTATTAAAGCTCAAATAAATTGTTTTTGGAAGGTGTTTTATCACTGTAAAATAAGGCTTAAGCTTTTTTCAATATTTTTTTTATTGCATGGCTATGTTAATTCTCCGCAATTATCAAAACGATTATAACGGTCTTGTATGTAAAATACTAAATACCGCTCGTGAAGAACTATTTTATTTCTTTAACATTTAAATGATTTTTTGGAAACACGAATTTTAGCACTTGAAATTGCTTGAATACTTTCAGTATTTAAATCACTATAGAGCACTCTGCATAGGTTTGTCTATTGTGTAATGTGCTAAATTCAATTGAATGTATATCGTACCATAATCGATGATTTAAAGATAGCCTACTGAAACATCTCCATATATCGTTGTATGAAATGAAAAGCTCTACCTAAAAGTTATATTAGAAAAATAATTAAAAATATAAGCTTTCGGCTTTCGAAATTGTCTCACTTAAGAGATTTAACTGTTGACTGTTATTATTTTAAATAACTATGCATGCTTCTAAATGTATATAAAACGTTTTCATAATATGTATTATGTTTATCTACGTGCGATAAGTATTATATTTATAACTGTAAAAGCTATTCCCACTTATTGCAGTCCCGCAAATGTGATAATCAACTAATTTTTAATGTATGTGTGATGGTACCTTTTTGCATGAAGACGTCTAATATATTGTGCGATGGATTATCGCCGAGTGTCAACATTACATGTGACCGCTTTACCGTAATGTAAACGAGATTAAACGGATGCGATTTATATGGAAATTCACTTTCTCTAACAACAACAAAAAAACTTACAACTTCACACACTGTTCTATTCACATTCTCACCGCAGTTTCTGGTGAATTCATTTTCCCCACAAAGCGCTCAGTTATGCGCACACCCAACAGAACGTTCATGCTGATTCCATAACATTTTCAACTCAATAAAAATCTTTTTAAAAAAGTTTGTAAACTTCTAAATCTGAAATTATGTGATACATAAAATTTTGCCACCTTGTATCCACAAACGATTTTGTCAGTTATTTTTTTTTTTATATGACTTCTCTTGGTCTAATATTTATTCGCTCTTTTGAGATCCAGTTTTATTAAACTGTTTTAGTAGATGAACGGCCCGCGAGATATGTAAACAATCAATACTTGTAATGTAATTTGCGAAGAATTTTATTATTGTTGAATTGAATTCTATACATATAGATTTAACAGACATTTTCAGTAATATATTTTATTTATCAGTTGACTGTATTAAGTAATAGCTGATAGTACATATTTAACTACGTTGAGTCTAAGCAACAAATCCCGGTTAAATAAAATTTTACATTAGAAGATTAATAAATATTAGAAAAATAGTAAGAAGATAAATATATAATTTTAGTTCTCTTTTAATGTATTATAGTTATAATTTACAACCAGTTGACTCGAATTAAGCCAGAGATGAATATAATTAATTGTATAAAAGCTTTTTACACTTCGTGTGAAAAATATACATACTGTATTGACATAGACTTAAAAGTGAAAACATTTAAACAAAATATTAAAAAAAAAATCAATATTATTTAACGGTTATTTAGTACGCAACTTACTTGACGTTTATCGTGTGTGCAGTTAATAAAACCTGCGCGCAGATTGCGGACGTTCAGTCGTTAAGCATTCCATAAAAGTTCTCTAATGTGTATGGATTTCATCAAAACTACGCACACAGTAGTCAGTGAGACCGTAAAAGTCAGCGAGTGAAATTGAATGGCACCGGTGAACTGTCAGTCGAACAAAGAACTTCAGACCTTTCTCTGTCTGCGCGCAGGGTTAGCTGAACAGCAGAGCGGTTCCGCGATCCGAGAAAGTAATTCGCAGAATCTGCGAAGAAACTATGCGATGTTCGCGCAAACCGACCGACCGCCGATTATCATTATCATATAGCCAAGCTGCAAAATTGAAATTCTCTTCTAATAACGCAGGTTCCCATGATGACGGCTACATGAGAAGTCAAAAGATTTTAAAGCTCGAGATTACGCAACCTTTTACACGTGTGAATAGATAGATTAATTTAAACGATATTACATTTAAAGATTACTCTTTAGGGTTTTGAGCTGTTCTATCTTCAACCAAGTTTAGGTCCTCTATAGCAAAGCGTTCAAACCCACCAAATGAACTATTTATCATATACATATGAATTAGTATCTATTTTAGAAAAAGTTTGACCATATCAAAATTATATTACGATAATTGTACTCGGACGTGGAAATGATCCTAAGTAAGATTTATTTAGTAACTCACCTCAAAATAACAAATGTCTTTTCGAAAACGACGTCATATAAAAAGCAATAAATAGAAGTCTCTGATTAAATATATTTTCATCGGATAAACGAGCATAACTAGAAACATATTTTCATTCTTTCAGTTTAACAGTAAATGATTTTCAGTATATATCGGATTCGTTACGATCCCCATATACGTCAAATACTGAAAAGTATAGTATGCAAACTTAATTCTGAGAAAGCGATCATACTTTAAGTTATGTATTATATTATACAACCAAAGTTTTAACCTCTAGACAAAAACAGAGGTTGAAACTTAATCTGGCATTAAAATAAACCGCAGGAAATATTGCTTCGCGTGTCTATTTATTTTCTGACACATTTAAATAAATAATAAAAAATATTATTGAAAGAAGTGTTTTGAAGTTTCGCAAAAGAAAATTATTGTAACCGAAGACATTAAAATTCAAATGAAAATCAAAGTTTAACTCGGTACAAACATCATTTGTGAAGTGAAAACTTGTTTCAGAAACTTTCGAAATAAAATCCCGTCGCACATTTAGAATGAAAAGAAAAATATTCTGAACGCGGTGACATTTCAGGAGTTCATTGAAACGTACTTTGCTTGTTTTGAAAATTCTGGCTAGATTACATATATTATACTTCAAATTACAACATTTAACACTTTAATATTTCAACTAACGAGGCAAGAGACGGCTGATTTATGAAACTATTACTAATGATGGACGCATAATAATAAATGATTAATAAATGAATGATTTTGATTTGCAAGTCAAAAGTTTAAAATTAACAGTATTAATCTCTGTATTTTACTCAAATACACAATCGTTAAAAGACACATATACATTTGATCAAGTTATTTGTACGCAAGCCGCGTACCGGCAGACACTTATATTAATTAAGAAATACTCAGAAAGATTCAAGGTATTTTTTTCTTTACGTAAATGCGCATTGATTCGCATACAAAGCAAGTCGGTAAACGTTTTTGCTAGGTAGTATAAATGCAGACAGTTTTCGTTAAGTTAACGTTTTCACATATATTGAACATTGAAGTTAATCGAAATCGACTGTCAGTTGAAAAAACATTTAACCATAATATAATGATAAAGCTTCCATAGAGTGTTCCATATCTATCCATTTCAACGATCACGCCACTTTTAATAATATGCTTATAAAATCTCAATATAATCTTCAATAATTCAGGTCGATGACCAGTCATATAGTAATTTTTTGCTTGCTTTAAAACTATACTAACCGTTTTAGTGATTCTGATTGGTTAAAATGATCAAACTATTGTAGCGTAGTTTTATAGCAACTTCGCACGTAGACCAGAGGCGCTCCAAATGTTATTACATACATATATTTATACTCGTATTAAAATATTTCGTTTAAAAAAAACATAAAAATTTTGTCTTGGAATGATTGAAAATTTTGAAAGAATAATCTAAATACAATTATAGTATTAGTTTATTAAAAATGTTTGATGGATAGCAACAGTGTGGACATATGAATAATACAAACTAATACGAGATAGATGGGTAAATATGAAATAAAGTATGTGGACTGTTTAAAGTGAGGTAGGTTTCTCACACTGCTGGTGATTGGGCGAAGCAAGACATCGCGGCACCTGTGCACCGGACAAACAGCGGATTACATCCTTATAACCACGGGTGACCAATCTATACAATGATTTATTTAAATATGTGATTTTTGAGCTTAAAGCTTTTTTCAGAGCTCAAATTCAAAGCTGTTCCACCCATCGGGCTATCCAACTTGGTTGCTACAAGGGCGAATTTCTTTGCTTTTAAAAAGTTTGCGGCGTCATACGGTGACATACATTGCTTGACCAAATAAGTCTCGATTTTTTTTTCAATTAGCTTCATTCTATTTCTTTTAACTGCACACTTCTTCAGCCACAAGCTCAAATTATTGGTCAAGTTAATAAGCGGCGTTTCGGCACTGGATGTCGCAGGTTCAAGTCCAATAACTGTAATAAAAATGCAGGACATGCATAGCCACAAGATAACTTACGGCTTGACTTGTTATTATCAATTAATCATCAAATAAAAATAGATCATCTCTTGATATCAGATCTCCGGAATATACTTAAGTCGACACATTTAAGATATTGAACGGTTGATTGGCAAACGATGTTTGAAACAGAGTATTCACATCGAAAACATCATATATTTTTAAAATATACATTTTATATATCGTCACCAATATTGAAGGAACACGAAACTCGATTTGTTGGTTAAAGTCAATATTTAAAGTATAGTTTTATTCTTTGCAAACTCTCGTATGATTGGCACGATATTGTTGCAACACATATGTTTATAAAACGTATACAAATTATATGTTAATACAAAAATGTGCTAATAATATAGGAGATTGTGACTAAAATCAAAAAATCAAGTCACGTGTTTCTGCAGTTTTGATGATATACTTAATTTTAAGCGGAATTTGGCTTTTTTTCAAATCATTATAAATTGATATCAGCATGGACTGAAAAAATATCACCAGGAACGCAGCAGCCGAAGCCATAATTTATACATTTTATCGTAATTTGTTTTAAATTTCGTCAAAAAATCACTGAAGAAAACATCGTACACGTACGATATATCGCTCGCAATATGTTACATATATATTTGAAGCAGATATGATTCAAGACAAAAATACAATCCTAGATTTAAATTAAAACTTTTCGAGACGCGCGCCCAAGTTAAAACAACGCCGCAGGAGGATCGCGATACGCCAGCGGTATCAATCGCGGCGGCTCACTTGATCGCCTTTTTCGCGTACATCTGTATTCGCAAACCAGACCACTATCTTCGCACACATGCCCACCCGTTTGCGTGTCGCATGTACACTATATTATAATATAGGTGCTCACGTATTGCATTTGACTTGTGCACACCTGTTGCAGTCGACGCTCGTTACCTGCTGGGCGGGCCCTACCTTCTCGCCGGCTAACTGCCGCGCACGCAACACACGGCTGTGTAAATACACTCAGTGACCAAAATGTTAATTTTAATTGTCAATTAAGAAACGAGTCTCACGGAGTGGACGCCGAATGTAGGATTAAAAGAAACAAAAATCGGTTTGTACAAGATTCTCCGACCTCAAAACGAATATTTATCTTATGCCGGATTCGTCCAATATCGGAAAAAAACATTTAATATGCACATTTTATTTGTTTGTATAATTTTAAATTTAAAAAAAATGAAATTAAATGTGGGTTCAATTCTCTATCTGTCAGATTGTTAAAAATCCGAAAATGCAGGACTGAATGCCCATCAGGTTGAACAGTTTTCTGACAAACAATTCTCGTTAAAAATAATCTGTCAAGACGTCTTCACATTGTGGAGATCCATATACTCCTCTTTTGGAGTGAATATCTTCATAGTATGTAGATCCATATGCTCCACGTTGGTAGCGAACATTGTATATAAAATATACATTTTATATTTCACATTTTTATACATTATTTATTAAATATCTCAGAAGCTCAATATCAAACAACAAGGAATTGATTTAAAACTCATAAAATAAATATCGATAGTTTTTAATAATCATTAATCAATGGAGCACTTTTTGACAATACGCAAACGACACTCATATTATACCCGCCTCTACAAGAACTGACAATGTTGCTGCAATTGATCATGTCTCAAAAAAGCTGAGCGCATTTACCAGTTACATACAGTTGTTTATTTACTTTATACGTGTTGTAATATCACAAATTATAAGTTTACCTAAGCCATTAATAAAGCGTAAGGAATAAATCGCAGAAACAGTGGGTAGACGATAGTGGCATATCTGTAAACGTACAGATTATTTAAAGGCGTTTTCGTGGTGCTATTATAGAGTTATGATATGGAGCTTAATAACTAATGTGAACAATCATGAAGTTATCAGGAATTTACGGAAAATATCGCCAGCTTATCGAAACGAATCCTAAAAGTTCTTTACTTTTGCTTACTGTGGATGTATTTGTAGGGGCAAAATATAATTGACATCTACGATTATGATAATAATTAAATTCAGTCTTGAATAGTTTATGGGATCGGTGTACGTGCATTTGTAAGAGCAAAACATTCGGATTGCAGTCTCGTTTACACGCAGGTCTTGCAAAAAGCCTGAAGCGAAATGAGATCCAGATGAAACCAGTTTTCAGCCAAGATTATGTGATCACATCACTTCTGCTCTGGACGACTTTACTCGCGTCGGCCTTTAAGCGAAGAAAACACAGATTGTTTGTTTATGAGCGCGTTGCGGGGAAAATAGCGATATGGAAAAACTGCTGATATAATAACGTACTAAAGATCATTCACAAAATAAGTTAAAAGACAGTATTATAAATAATGAGTATACTTACGCGAAAGGCTTAGAACTTGGCAAAATATTTTTTTTTTTAAAGATACTTTGATTAATTTAATAATGTCGCATACGTACAAAATTGAGTCATTCGAATAATTTAAGCCAAAACTAATTGATACATTAAAAGTAAGAAGACTTAAAAGTGCAGGTAAATTTTTTGATGCGGCGAATTCAGGACTCTCCATAAGGTTTATAAAGGAGTCCCGGTGGCACTCTCTCTCAAGTTTTGGATAATCATGGAGGATATGAGCAAGCGGCATTAAAGAAGACAGGTTAAACGTTTTCTATTAGAATTAATATTGATATGTTTAATTACTAGTAATCAATATCAACACATAATTATGTTTAGATACAATGGATCTTGACATTCTCCTATGATTTTCATTTGAATTTCCGTCCACTGTTAATAAAGTTTTCATAAAATATCATTATGAATAATTTCGTTGATAGTATTATATAACTATAGATATATTATAAGTATTTTGAAGATCCAAATAACAATTTTTCAGAAAATTTTCAATCTTATTGTATATGAATTTGATACGATATTTTAGAATTAATAATATTAATACAAATATCTATTGAAAGCTATTCTGTTCTCAAAACATCTTGTATTTATTGTCTGAAGATTCCAGACTATTGACACAATTGGATCGAGTTTTTACTCGCATTTTCATCTCATCAACAGAGTATACTGAGAATTGTGAGCTATTTTTAGGTGGAAGATGTCTTCGACTATTAACTCACGTGTTTTTATAAATTTACTAACTATCTAGGGCTGACCAGTAATTCGAACGAGAATGATTTCATCTAATAAATTAAGTCGACCGTTTGTATTTTTTTTTAAACACGTTTCTTCTGAAATTATATTCATTATAGTCTATTTGATAGTTGACCTGTTAAATTGATCGGTGTCAAATTTTGATATTTTTAAGAACGCTAGGATTTGAACTTGCAGCGTCCGGTGTGCGCTCAACAACTCACCCGCCGAGCCGATGATTAATTACCTAAAAAGTATGTCGAGACATTGTCGTCACAATCGCGTTGAATAGTTCACGGATACATATTTATGACCGTGACTGTGCATGACATTTCCAGTCGGTGAATTATTGTTGTATAGAGTTGCGCGAATTATTAATGAGTCCGATACAGACAGTGATGAGAAACGACGATAGAGATATACCAACATTCAGTTTTAATGATGCCTAATTGACGGAATGACGCGCGGACCGCTGGATGACAAGACAATGCGTTGTCCAGATGGTCAACTTACACTCACAAAACGAATAGTCATTAATTATTTCTTATTAGCTGTTAGTTCAAATGATACATTTCTTGGCCTCTGTACTAAATATGCAAAGTAAAAACGTTGCCAAAAAAAAATCGTCCCAAAAAATCAACATGCTATTTGTATTTTAAACGATTGATGGAAATAAACTGTAACATCGTTCGTTCATTCATCTACCTCAATATAAAACCAAACCATGTTCTAATGACAGTAGAAACAAGCCTGTGCATTTTTAAGTAGATGCTCGTACATTTTTAAACATGTATTGAACACACACAATAATTGCAGCTACACCATAGTAATATTAAAGTTGAAGTTTGACAAGTGGATTCTACAAATAAACTGCTTGATTTTGAGTACTATATTAAGTGTAAAAAAAACTTCCCACACCGGAAGAGAAGGAGCCGACGTTTGCATAATTTATAATGTGTACTGGCTATTTATCTAATATCCTATTTTTGATATCGACGATACGTCATTAAATCTCTTGGAACATTACTAGTGTGTGTCAAAGTAACTATTAATATATCTTCGAAATGTTACAATATCCTTGTGCGGCAGATTAAGATATTCCGGAAGCATCCGTAGCACATGTTTCAGCCAGTTCAGGCTTCGCTGTTTGTGTAATTTAATTCACTTTAATACTTTTTCAAATTTCAATGCGTCAATGTAGTGCTTTATGTTCGATGTTATTAAAACAAGTAAGATGTTTATGAGATTTTTCGGCAAAGAAATTAGGAGGCGCCACGTTGTGGCCGTGTCCTACACACAAGGAGTGGATATGGAAAATACAGACATTCATTAAATATTACTCAAGTTTGAGTGTATTCCAAAGTGGCTTCAAAATATGTGGTAAATATACAATGTTGATTATAACATAACAAAATTAATAAAAACATGTAAAATAATATATATATTATATTATAGACTATTGCAATAATATTCTTTTTTTCGAATATTTCGACTTACAACAAAAGTAGCAGAAAGCAAAACTTACTCGTAAGTCGACAAATAACTTTAATCATAATATATTTAAATTAATTTATAATTAGAGAAATTTAATAACAAAAACACTATGTAATAAACTACGTCACTAGTAATATACCGTATCAGTGTTGCCAGAAATAAAAAAAATATTAATTCCCGACTCGCTTTTTGCAAATGACCTTTCCCGAGAATACAATAAGAAACCGATGCCGATTCGATTCGTGCGAAAAATACCGCAAGACCGTCTGCCTCAATGGAAGACGCCAGACCGTTCGCGCGGCCGGGTGGCATCTTCAATGAACCTGCTTTCATCAATTGGGTGGTATCTCGAATTGAAATTGACGGAGAGGCCAGCGCTGGAATTATTCCATGGCCCTTGCGCCGCCGGATCATTGGCCTTTGTCTGAATGATCTTTCGAATTTTTAATTGACATTTCTGTCATACCATATTAGTCAAATATACTTCGACCTTAAGGCTAATCGACAAAAAATTACGTATGCTATTCAAAAATGACAACTTCTCAATAGAGCACTACTTTTCAAACTACTATTATAAAACGGAAATTGAATGAAGGATTATCAACCGATAATCGGCACGCTATGATCGGACACGACATATAAAAATATACAAAACAGTGCATATAACATCAAGCGTTTGACAATATCTGATTCTACGCTTTAGTTAATAATGAATTAATTGTTCTAGCTGCAAATGCAATGTATTTTGCAACGAGTGCATTCTAACAAAATAATTCTAGAACTAGTGTCCATGTGAACGAACTCAAACAAGAAATACATTACGCGGCAGTTGAGTGTATAGACGCCCGACTGTCTGCCTTAACAAGTTAGTAAAATTATAACACTGCTACGTAAAATTGATTTGCTCTAATATTAATTTTAATAAAAAATATATATCGTGTACATTTTTATAACTATTTACTGTCACCCCGTTAGCCGATTCGTGAACACGCATGTGATTTAGCATTAAAGGTCATGGGTCAGAATCCTATAACTGTAGGATTTCAAAAAATAAAAGATGCGAGACTTTTAACTAATTTTCGACAACCATTTAAATGAATATCTTACTAGATTAGCTAGTTATCCTGTGAAATTAATAATTACTTGTAACTGACAGTTTTTACGATGGTGTATACCAGCTGTAATAAAAACGTGTTAAAATATAGTTCAAATGTGTAAATTCTAAAACTGATTTTCATAATATTTGAGGTCCCGCATAGAAATTAACTGAAACCTTCTTATATGGTTATTTTCCATATTCTACCAGCTCGACTTTACACATATAGAACTTCAAATTATCGTATCGTGGATAGGTCGTTATAATATATGCTATTTTTTTCACTCTAGAAGATATTTAAACAATCGACCACCTCATCGAAATGTATACGAATTTGACATTTTTATGAATGTATACACGACGCCAAACATGTCAGACGAAACTTTGGATTACAGATTTAAAATATTTGCCTATCGTAAATAGTAAAGAGACAATCGGTTACTAAACTACAATGCAATGAAATTATGCCCAGCAAATACGACTTAGTCAATAATTAATACATCCATCGTCTGCTAGCGAGCGACAGCTTCTTGTAAAATGACAAATCTCATTTATAAAGAGAAACCGTCTCTGCGATTTACGTCACTCGTTCGAAACAAATTGAGGAATGCGATATTAATATAATACGACATGTAACATTATATTGTGGCTGAAATGCGGCCAAGTTAGTTCAGGACTGCTGTACGTATTAATTTTTTTCAGCAGTTATAATTATGAGTTCTCCACGAGTGAAATTTAAATCAGAAACGCTGTCCGATTTCAACGATATAATATTTAAAAAAAATCTTTTCAATTGAGAATGATACACAAGGCAATACATATTTGAAATCAAACTATTTAGTTGTTAAAACACTTAACCTGCGGGCTACTTTTGGCAAATTTGCAAAATGCGCATAACGTTTGCGAAAATAAACATATTTACTAAAGTACTTTAAACATTTCAATATTTTTTTGTTTATTGTACTAAAAATTCTATGCGAAACCAATTTATCAATATTTCAGTTTTATATTATTGTCACAGCTTATGTAATTATCATTTAAAACTAAGATATTGCGATTTTTTTAATGCTTGAGAAAAAATATAACATAATCCCCATCGGCATTAATAAACTTATTTAAAATTTACGGAAATATTCAAAATGTTTTACCGAAACAGAAAAAAATGTATACTAAGCCAAGGAAGACGATTTCGGTCTCAAATGATAGGCTAGGATAGAATAAGATTGACACACTTGTAAATTGATATGAGGAGTGACGACATTTATGAAGTATAGATCGAGAAAGTTTTCTGGTTTTCTTATGAAAATGTAGTAAGAGTGTTTGACTACAGTTGGCTGTCAAAATATTTAAAATATGATGCACGGAGCGTTCCGAGTCTGGCAGAAAACCGCTGGAGTACACAATAACGTAATATTACGGTTCCCGCTGGCCAAGTGTTAAGGTAAGCTAATAACGAAAAACGAATGTTTTTAAGTTTAGCATTATAAAATCTTTTTTTGGCAGTATCACATTATCAGTGTATCTATCGTATACCATTTGAAATTGGAAAGATTCTCGAGTCACTTGATTTCGAGTATTTTTTATTAAATACTTAGTTAAACTTTATTAAAATGACGGTTAAATAGTGATATAAAAGCGTAATTACGCAGGTTAATTAACTTTGTATCGGTTTAAATACAAACGTATGTTGCATTCAAATCATGAAAATATATACGGTCCATAGTCTCCATAAGGCCAACCGATTATTAATATAAGAGGCCGAACTGGTATTGAATGCGGTGAAGAATTATAATGTGACATTAGTCGACTTCTTTGGTAGTGGCTTTTCCCAACATTCGAGTCGGTTTGCCGCCACGCTGTCTGCCATGTCGACGCTTTATTCGACCGCCTGGCATCTCAACTTCGCCCATGTACAACGTATACCTCCCATTCAAATCCAAAATACGAGTTATATCGATTTTCACCCACGCCGTATGAAACTTGAATATTAATATTAATATTAATATTAATTTATACAATATAATGGTACAAAGCAAACCACGCGAATATCAAATCGATATAATTTTAAAATACCTTTTATTATCAATTGTCTGTGACTTCATCTCGGACCACGTAATTAGTTTTAAATTTTGCCGAATACATCATATAGATACTACACGAGGTTTTCCAGAAAGCCACAATCTCAACGGTTAGAAAAAAGGCAGGCATGGTTTATATATACGTAAATTATATTAACATATTCAATATTGAAATCTTTTAAGTATTCAGCTGTGCAATTATCATATAAACGGCTTATTTTTATACAAAAAATAACTGTCCCGATAAACCTGTATTTCGTACAAAAAGACGATAATCATAAATATAATATAATTGAACGATTCAAAGATATGAACATCTGCTTTACATTTGTGATCTACACACTGAAAAGTATATCCGATGTTAATTGTTTATTAAAAATTGAAAATTATATTTTTATTCTAGCTAACTAACTAATATGTTGACTAGTCTGAAATGAATATTTAAGAACATTACAAATTAACGTAATACTGTGCGACTAATACAAATTTCGAATTCACGTTTTGTTGATCATTTTGTTAAATCTTACGGTTCTTACTATTTTTTTGAAAGCATCATTATACTACTTATGTGATATTTTAGGATTAAAATTTGTCGAAGGAATGGCTTATATTAACTACGCAGTTACTTTTTATGTTTAATAATTAATTAATATTCATTTCTATGCCTAATACCAGTCTTATAGATTACTTTATCGTAATTTTTACCCGGTCCCAGCGTGATACATTAAATACATCTGTTAATGTAGTTAAAAATATTGTAAAACCAATGAACGTTGCCCAATAGGAAGTCGTTATAACGCATGTCACCAAAATGCTTTGTGAGCAAAATTACATTACGAAAATTATTCCTATCGCTGATAATTATTTACTGTGCCATTTACAATTTTGCTATTTTTTTTATATTATAGAAAGTTTGAGCCGCTCAATTCTATTGTGCACGATTTTTGCGCGTCCTGTACGTGAGATAACGTATTCAATCGGAATAGATAACAAAAAGATAAAATGTTAATTGAAGATAGCATAAATTCAATCTGACACAATGACATGTGGCTTTTATTGTAAATACATTATTATGCAGATTTTTGAAAAGCAGGTGTGCTGTTTGTGTTGACAGTCAACTTTACGTAGCGATTAATTTAACACCGGTTGCAATTTCGGCGCATGGAGACCATCATTTCTCTCTTAGTTTTCATATCGGAACTCCCATTTCCGCGGATAATCAGATGGTTAAGTACCACGCGGAAATTTTGGTAAGCATAAAACATCAAAAAACGTCAACCAAGATTTTATAAGAAAAAACAAAATTTAATGATCCACGCGTATAATTAAAATTCTAATCTTACATCACGCACTTTTTTTTTATTCCGTATAATCTTTTAAAAATCTGTAGATATCTTAATGGCGATATTTTAAATTCATACTGTCTTTCAACTCTTTAATTAAGTAGCCTATAATTACATATATTATATCGTCGTTTTACTGGCAAAAGACGTTAAAGTAAAAAAAGTGAGTTTTGATATAATCCAGTTTTAATGTTTGAGTCTCTGTTAAATACATTTTACGACAAATTCTTAATGTATAATTTAATATTTGATATAAATTGTCGTAAAATGTATTTAACAAAGAGACTCGAACATTAAAACTCGATTATCTCAAAATTCACTTTTTTACTTTAACGTCTTTTGCCAGTAATACGACGATATAATGTTCGCTCGCAAAGTGGAGAATATGGATCTACACAACGTGAAGATATTCACTTCGAAAGTAGAGTAAATGGATCTCCCCAACGTCTTGACAGACTATTTTCACGAGAGTTGACAGTCATACATTTTTTTAAATCCGACAGATGGGACTCGCATTCCTCGTATTGTTAGACGCGCATGATACCAACTACGCTACCGGGGAGACAATTATACAGATTTAAAAATAAATTAATACCCTTTGAATTGATTAAATCATTAACAAGCGTTTATGACCATATTATCTCATTTTGTTGTACATCACTAGCAATTGAATTATTATCGAATTTTCCATCGTTTGTTTGACACGCGCGAAACGTTTATCACATATCATTTTCGGACGGCCGTCGGCGGCTTTTCGCGATGTTCAATTATTATTTCTTTTGGCAGCAAGTATTTTTGTTAATTCTAAGAAATTGACGAAATATCTGCCCAAAGACCGTGACCTATTTCGAAAGGATAGAGTCGCAGTTAAATGACCTACGATCACACACTGATTCGCTTCGATATTTTCGCATTTAAAATTAAATAATGAGAATTTATCGCATCTCGAAATTCAAGGATAATGAACCCAATACGAACACGTTTCCGAATCCTTTCTATGTCTACATCACACCGCAAGATCAACTTTAAACGACTCGCCTCAACGTCATCAAAGTCATCGATCTATTGTATTTAATTCTACCACACAACATTTTGTACGCTTTCAAAATTACATATTTTAAATTATGAATAACTATGTTTTTAGCAGTGGGTTAAATTGAGTTATGTTTATTGAAACTTTCACACACTGAAATATATTTCTTTTGCGTTATTTCTCACTAAACTTCACACTGGGCTCGGGCATTTGATACATTAATTAATATTGACACATTATTAATACTTATTATCTTTTTTTAATTCACTCAATATAAAATATTTGATAACTGAACAATATCCGATATTATCGTAACATGATACAACTTGTCCAATTTTTAGAAAACATATAAGTTGTTTTTTTGTTTGATTGGCAAATATGTATGCAGTACGAGTGAAGAAAATATTAAATTGCGTCCTACTGAAAGGTGTCCAATGCCTAAAAAGATTGTGAAACGCTGCCCTGTGCAGTTTTCAGAGAGAATCGCATAATTATTCTTTAGTCGGTTTGAAAAGTTGATCGGTCAATTGGTGCAATTAGCTAGTATGCAAATTTCCTATCGACCAATCGGATAATTGCATCGAGAAACGTGCACCAAGTAAATGTAGGTTTGCATCTAATGTTTACTATGGCATATATCTAATAAAAACACTCAAACAGGTAAATATATGCATGATATACATATATATAAATACGCATTATAAATTGGCTGACGTCTGCGCAGTTTTAACTGCCAACCACGACAACTTCTGTAGTTTGCCACTAAAGGCATGCTCACAATAGCGTCACGTGAAATTTTATGAGAATTTTTCTCGATATTATTATCAAACGATTATACTTAATTCCAAATCTTCACGTCTACAATTAAAAAGATATCATACTCCAATACAAATATGGCATACTGGTATAGTTTAGAGCATGCCAAGTGCTCCGTAAAATTCCCGGGTTCGCGAAGTGTTCCATTGCAGAAAAGTTAGGAAAATTCTAGCTTAGAGTATAAAAATCTTGAGTTATTGACATTTGCAATAATTGATGCATCAAGGTATTAGAGCTTTCTTTAGTTTTTCAGTCAGTGAGACAGCCAAATCAATATCAGATTACTATCAAAGCTTAATTATCAATAATTAAACGAAATCGTATCAATTAATCACCCGAGAAAGATGAATATTTTTATACAACTATAAAGTGATAACAAAATAAAAATACATAAAACAGATCAACAAAACTACGTATCCCACTAATTATGTTAAATAGCGTACTTACAATTTGTTTTTTCGGCAAGCAAAAACACAATTTAAAAAAAAGATAATATCAAAAGCTATCCAACAACAGTTTTTTTTTTGCTTTACGAGTACACTAACGTGAGTAAAACCAATTTATTAAAAATCGTTGTTAAATGGGACAACAAGGATAAACTATCTTCATTTATAGTTTGGATACATTTTATATGCAAGTGCGTCCTGACGAAAATGGAGTTTGATTACTATATTATATATAAAACAAAATTTTTAAAAAATTATTAAAAGAGTGAAATAAAATAGTTATTATTAGTCTATAACTGAAGTAGTAAGCCGATGTATATTATAAGTGTTGCTTAAACAATTACGTTATTTACGTTTTAGCATATTACAAAAAATAATGTTATTGATAAATTTCTAAGATATAACAAACAGGTTTTTGATACAAAGCGGAAGATAGGTTTTCTTTTCCCCCCCTTCCTAGTTAACAGTTTCCGGTTACGCTCAATGTCACACAAAATGGCCTCAGGCGACGTTTATTATAATGCATATACCGCGAACTGTTTTGAATTTTATTTATATAGTTTTCTTCAACGATAACAATAATTAAAATATATTATGGAGTTCCCCGTACCGTATCGACAATAATGACGGATTACGCAGGTTATTTGTTGGCACGAAAACACGTGATACATTTACGTAAACGGATGTCAGTTTTCTTGGCGAGTGAAAAATAAGGAAAATTCTAAACAGTAAACATATTTCTTTGGGACGCGACACTTTTTTATTCGATTCGAGTGTTTTATTTGCTTGTTGACGGAGTTTCATTGCGAGTGTTTCCGCTCCAAACTGCGCACACGGAAATCCATTTTGAAAGTCTTTGAACGGATTAGCGAATGACTTTCTTTCATCTTTAGAAATACTTTGTTTTAAAATGTGAGTTAAATTGTAAATTTTAATATTAAAAATCGGTTCACATTTTATACATGGAAGAATAGGATTAGTTATTGTATATGGAAAATGTGGTAAGATTTACGTTTCAAAATATTTTAATAATGTAAATGAAAAGAATATTTTTGATCAAGGTGAGAAACACGTGAGCTTGTGAGTCACTTGGTGCCGGAAGTTTAGTGCTAAAATCCCGCAGTCGCATAAAAAGTATTAAATCTAAAATGCGTTGATTCAGAATTTATTAAGCTTTCACATTGGGTAGATTTGCATGCTTCACTATCGAAAATTATAGAAGAATAATAGTTTTTATTATAAAAATAAAAATATTACTGTATTAAAATTATATTTTGCCTTCACTTAATTAGTAAACCATACTGATATTATACTCAGAACGATATTATAAAATACATTGAATCATCATATTTTTTACCGGCAATAGTTAGTAAGAATTATTAAATAAATAAATAAAAATACTGAAAAATAAATGCTCTTATACAGTTTTTGTTAAATAATAGCCTCGTGAATCTAAGAATTTCTTAGTATTCGTTAATACCGCATGTATCCCAATCAAAATGTAAATTCAATTATTTATGACATGCGTCGTATTGTTAACATCTGCGTTCGTGCCCTTGGCTTGAAAACCACTGTCTAAAAACGATTTGCCCCATACGATTGTCGTACGATTCTGTGTGTCAATAACCTGAAATTGGCCCAAGGATCAATTATATATTAATAGCAATGCTTGTCAAACATTTACGTCGAAAATTAGAAATCTAAACAAAGATATATAATGCGCACGCGTTTAAAATTATATAATTTATACGAAACTTTATTGCTGATTTATTATATTTG
The DNA here is from genome assembly GCA_022683975.1 of Rhyacophila evoluta. Classification (NCBI taxonomy): domain Eukaryota; kingdom Metazoa; phylum Arthropoda; class Insecta; order Trichoptera; family Rhyacophilidae; genus Rhyacophila; species Rhyacophila evoluta. The sequence continues at coordinate 2,849 of JAGVSQ010002819.1, read as the reverse complement.
ACAAACGCGTAGTAAATATTCAAATACATATTTTATCTTTCTGTTAAAAACTGAAATATTTGATTATTCACGTAGATCGTTTTAATAAGCTTCCATCAAGCACCATATAGTATAAATTAATTAAGTAGATGGATATGACAGGTTTGAGCTATTTAAAATTTCCACAATACCAACACTGACATTTTAAAATTGTTTTGACCGTGAAATCAATTTTCATAAAGCACTCGATTATACAAGTCGATGGAATTAATCAATTTATTTGATGTATTTGCAGTATTAAATAAATAGTGATATACTATCGAATATGGAAAGGAAAAGGGATGTAAGCCTCATATGACACATTTTACAGGAGGCACAAAAAACGTTTTTTGATGATTTTCAAGCCAAATTCAAAACGTTAGACAGAAACAATCCGGAAGTGCCTGAATACTGCATTTCATTACTCAATGTGATATTGATTTAATTAGTTATTCAAAAAAAAAACCAATAAAATTGATTAGGTGGAAGATATTTTCCTGGTCGCAAATTTCACAGGCCATCTTTTTGTCAAACTTAAAAGCTAAAATTAGACACTAATTATTCATTTTCAGCTTACATCCTTTCTGTAGAATGTTTATTAAGCCATATACGTTCAGATTATCGAATAAAAACTATCATGAAAAATTGAGGGTTACGTCCTGTTTTAGTATTATGTATTTATCTTTGATTTGCTAGTCAACCGATTTCCGATGTTTAATATTAATGCATTTATACCATTTAATATATAGTAATTTGTATGCCAAATTTTTAAGCATAATTACTTAAATAATTCTACGACAATTATCATTTTAAATCATCAACGAACGCATAAATATCACCAACCTTACAAGAAAACTGTATAAAACTTTGAAAATCCGCGTTTCATTAGTATAAAACGTTAGCATAAAATAGTATACAATAAACAAATAAGCGACCAAAATTTAGCTTGACAAGTACAATTTCTATTTGAAGAAATACAAATAATATTAAGCCGTATTGTCGAATGATGGTACACTTCAATGACACCGTTTTGAGGTTACAATAAAGCAAACAGTCCGACAAAAGTATTATCATGATAATTTCCAAAATAATTCAAATATATCCTTGAAAATTATCATAATTAGACTATGAGTCTTTTGCAGAGTCAATACAAACGAATACAATTAGAAATTTTAACATTTAATATAGATCGTAACTTTTAATCCGAGTTTCGACAAGCTATAATCAAGTTTTTTTATTGTATGTCGTATACAAATCAAAGTAAACCAATTTAAAGTTAAACACAACAAAATGGACAAAATAATATGGGCTGATAATTCAATGCATGTATCCTAATATATAGTTTATTAGAGTAAAGTAATATTAAAAATATGCCGTGGAAATCTGATTTACCTGAGTATTCGCACAATATACGACAGGAAGAGATAAAATATCTTATTTTAATATAAATCGAGTTATATTAGTTCTATAAATACTCGTATGTGGTATGATATATTGAAATGATTATCACCCATCGTACGGCGGATGTTAGCATGTACACAGCTTATTTGTGCTTTGTGCTTTCTATTATTTTGAAAAGCTCTCCAGACAAAATATTACAAATATCAAAAAAAAATGTATTTTAAATGGCATTGATTATTTTAGAAGCTTTACGTGAAGTATATGCCGTAAGAAGCTGAAAACTACTGATACTTGAAATGATTTTTACATATTTTTCACAACTTATTATTTTTCCATCATTTATTAAGTTCTAAAAAAGGTAGTTCGGATGATATAGCATATAAATTAATAACAAAAAATAATAAACAATTCTTAAAAGATAAACATGAATTTGCTGCTTTAAAAGATCGGTTGTCACGTATCGCTGGTCCAAGTTATATTATACCACAGTTATTCATGTTAATTCTAGGGCGGAGGGAACCGGATTATCGAATAACACGGATAATCCGAAATGTATACTGTACTCTCATTTCGAATACGAAATTCAGAATAAATTTTCACTTTCTACTACGTCCGAAAGTAGAAGTAGTCTATAGTTCTGATAGAAAGTTAAATTAACTTGGGCGAAAAGTGAATATGGCAATCCATGCCTTAGGTTATCTAGTTGTTGTCTAATATTTTCCTTTCATTGTATCATGATACTTTCAACATTTAGAACGGACAATCCGCAAACTGGATAAGCCGCATCCAGATAACTGAGAGGCTAATAATAAATGCACGAGACCTAATCAATATGGTTGATATACAAAAGTTATTGATTCTCAAAAGGGAAATTTCCGACTAACGATGATATTATTTTAAGAACTATTATAATGTATATTATACTCTGTCCTACCAACGTCTTCGGTAGAAGGTAGATACACGCGTATAATGTATATGTAGATTTCCATATCCTCGGCGACCATTCGTCTGTCAGTCGACTTACAAAGTACTCACGACAGAGTTTCAACGCATTGTCGAGTTGTTTTGGCTGAAAGCTTCCCAGACGGAACAAGACGAAGGTGGGCATTACAAGATGATATAGCATAGCTTTTATAAAAATGTCATCGCCAAATATATAATATATAAAAAATCAAAACTCATCGTCCGTTTTAACAATATACTCTAATAAATACACTCAATAATGTAGCTAGATTGCACAGAGAATTTTTAATAATATATGTACTTTAAAAAATATTGTATACTTGACTGGACATACTATTTTATAAAATTATTATAATTAAAGAAATAAACCTCAACACTTGGCCTGCGGGAGCCGTATTATTACGTTATTGTGTCATATTTTAAATATTTTGACAGCCAACTGTAGTCAAATACTCTTACTACATTTT
>JAGVSQ010002818.1:0-23396 GCA_022683975.1 Rhyacophila evoluta | reverse complement strand
CGCTAACAGTGATCTCACATATGGAAGTTTACCAGTTTTAAATAATTCAGAATGACTCTCTTAAAAAAAATATTTTGCTTCATTACTTAATGGACGACCAATGCAATAAAAAATACCTACATTTATTTTCATACTAAGAAAGTTAAGCAATATTTACCTGAAGATAATATATGAGAGTGATATATTTAATATTGTGAAGTCCAACATCATTAAAACTATTTATAAAATATTACATTGCCTACTTAGACAAAACATGGCAATATTATCTGCTGCGAATGGAATAAAATAAATCAGCTTTAAACTGCTTAAATGATAATTTTTGCGTGGGATATCCTACATTAAACTTTGATGTTTTGAATCCATTTTTTGACTCATGCTGTAATCGGATGCAATGCACTCACTTTGTATTACGCCTCCAAAGACTGGATAAATACGGTATGAAAAATTGTAGTAATAAATAATAGTACTATTATATATGGAGACAGAGAATCTCAATATATGTATATGGGTATAATCAATAACACGGTCGTTTTTACAATATTTGTAATTCGCAATATATTAAACATACAAGAGAAGATTTACAAGACATATTAAATATATATATGTTTATAATAAATAGCAAGTAATAAATTTTATTTATTTATATATCTCTTAGGACTATTTAACTTGAACGATACTGTACGATTGTGGAATATTATGTAAGACTCCTTGATCTTGACGAGGTAATTCAGCTTATTCTACACATATCGGTTCACGGTATCTAGGCGATGATTCTTGGGGGATACGATTCAAAAGTCGGGCACAATCATCTTTTCCATCTGTCGTGGTAAAGCCACGAAAGACGTGGTTAAAGGATTAAAAAAAACGTTAAATAGTGGTGTACGGAGCAGGTCAGACTCTTTTAAAAAGAATATATAGATGAATAGCAAGACTCAATGATGACAACTTCAATAAACTGGAAAAGTTTTTGCAGTAGCTGTAGTGTTGAATTACTGATAGATTAATGAATTAATTAATTACACAATTTACGCAATTTTCAAAATATTTTTGAAATACAGTGTAGCCCTTCTATAATTGTAATTCTAAAATTATGCAGTTGCATTTTATTTTCTCTCTCTCTTTCTAATGAATGTTTTTTTCATTTTTCAATAGATTTTTAATTATATTGTAGACAAAAAATCAAAATAAAATAATTATAACTCATTAGATAAATCAAGAAACAAACTCAAAATTGTTATGGAAATCAATTGGTAAATACCATTTTTTAAAGAAACTTTACAACCGACAGGAACAGTAAAATCGTAGAAATGTGGAGATCAACTGACTATGATATTTATAATCCAGTATAAGTTTACCAGATAAGTTTATTATATTTCGATATCTATAATAACATTTAATGGTTTTCTATTAACAGCTTTTGTTTTAGTAACGTTAAACGGAAGTAATTATTTACGTAGCTACATAAACCATTATTTCTGCAAGCAAACAATTAATTGTTAATAAAATAATGTTAAGTTTTATAGCTTTAGATACTTAAGTATATGGTAATCCAATAAAACAACGTGTAGCTTTGAATTTCAATGACGACCTATATTAAATATATGTGAAGGTATTATTTGTATCATATTGAAAATAATATTAATGTACATAATACAGCTGAAATGTTTGAGATTATTAGCATCTAATTACTATAAACTATAAAACTTCGCGGATATTGTGCAGTAAACTGATAAATAATGTTTATCTGAATCATAAATGAAATGTTTAACAAATTTACGGTAAGAATATAGGCGAAGAATAAAACCCTCTTAATAAACTTTCACACGTACACAATAATTTACAAAAATATACAAGAATTTTGTATTGTAATATTTCTTAATAAAATGAAACATGGCCATTTGTTTAAGGTTAAATGTATTGATATAACAGTGCCATCTAATGAGCATATACCGAAATCAATTAATGATTAACTCATTGAGATTACTTATAGATGTCGTCTTTAAATAATTATCAAGAGAGTTAATATACTCATATATATTCAGATTAGTACAGATTTTATTTTTGTTACACATTTATTTTTTAATCACTTCATTAAATCATTTGAAAAATCCTTCAGAATCCAAAAAATTCAAGACAGTAAAGGGTAAGCAATATTCTCTAAATTAACGTGAGTGCGCATTATATATCAATTTTTAATAATATACATATGAATACTTATTTATTGATTGAACTGTCTTTAAGTTTCAAATTACGTGTTGAAAATATGTTTTAAGATAAATATTTCCATCCACATAGTTTTTCAATAGTAGACTTTCTCAAGAATGTATGAGTAACTTATACTTTAGATTTCAGAATAGTAACATTGCAGAGGTAGACGAAACACGTATCAGAATATTTAAAACACATTTTTTGTGTTAATTTACAAAATAATTGAAAACTATCAGTAATATTAAAATAACTAATATGAGTTGTATGTTATCTTGAATGCATAAAAATTTCCTTGAAGCAAGAAATTTTTCATATAAATATCAGTATATTTCAGCTGTATATTCAATGCAATAATCGTTCCATTAATCGATTGTCACTCACAGATTGAATATGATGATTTTGAACTGTATTCACTATAAACACATACTTTATTATTTCCTGTAGCCCACCATGAAACCAAAACGCTAATAGCGATAATGATTGATTGCGTATATATAAGAATACTCATGATGACTTTAACGTTGACATGAATATTATTACGATAATTTTCTGTGAGAAATCTGCTAACAATATACATACATTGTTATGGTTATAAATAAGATACTTCCATGCTCGATGGAAAACGACTATCATCAGTACTTTTCCAAATCCAGTTTTAATTCAAGTATGTACACGAATGATATGTAGAGTTCGTTGTATTTTTACACAATATTAAGTAAGAGAAAAGCATTTCCTTTGATGGAAATTTTGCTTGATCATCTTTCTAAATTGATTTGAATTATAAAAAATTGGCAAGTAACCAACTGTTTTGAGTAATAAATATTTGAAGACGCAAGAATGTCCATGCCATTATAAATCAGCGGGTAATTGGTGGCGGTGGCTCTGTAAATTAATTGATTTTAAATATCACCTGTACAGACAAATATATTATACATTAAAACGATGCCAATAGATGAAGCTACAGTTTGACGAAGCGGTATTAATTTGGGATACAATAACCGTGAAAACACAGCAACCAATTGATCACCCAAGAAATATAATATTGAAAGTTTTGCAATGTTTACACCGTCTCCTAAATGTGTGGCAATTCGACCGAACCACGTTTGCAAAACAAGTCGAAATATCACAAGAGTACGCAACTGCGTGACAGCCTCTACTTCAGCGATTGTCAAACATATTACTCATGAAACTATTCGTACAGTAGATTAACTTTAACTATTCTATTTTACTTACATATGGAAACTAATTCTCATACAATAATTTGTGTGAGTTAATTGTTATTATGATATAAAATAAATAGCTATTTCCCCGCAAACGAAAACATATTCGGTAAAAGCATGTCATGAGATTTTAAGTACAACATGACATCCAAAGCCTACACATAGTCGGTAAGACGGTAGGTACAAAATAGCACAAGAACTTTTGAAAATGCCTTAAACCATAGTTTTTACTTATGGAGCTAGAAGACATGAATGATAAAAAAATACTTGTAGTAAAAACATGATTATTCAATTTTTCGATATGTATATGAAATAATATTCATTTCACGATGAATTTTCTTAAATATTCGTACGCGACAGGAGTTTTCTGCGAGACACGGATGGAGAAATACTGCGAACAATATTCTTTCGATGTATTATAGCAGGACTTATACTACCATTTAGCGTCATTTAAAAAACAAAGTTTCCTTTAAATTACTATTGACATTTTTTTTAAGCTATTAATCATTTCCAACATGGAGATGTCAAAGATTACCTTCAGTTTAAATCAATACGCGCATATAAAGCGTTAGATACTAGGAAATGGGTCACCATCTGTTGAAACCCAAAATAAACAAAGCAGATTAAGAATTTATTGATGATAAATGAATAAATAAATACTTTTTGACAGTTTCGTGTAATTATTTATAGCGACGTTCAAGCAAATTGCATAACGTTTAAATATACAAACCATCACATAAAAACATCATACACACTGCCGATCAGCTAGTAACACTTTATATGCAGAAATATATCGCGATATTTTTGATGAATTTAAATAGGTATACAATTTATAATATCTATTGGAGGTGCATTGAAAAAGTTTATATCTACACATCTGACTATACGTGTAAGAACAACGTGCTGCCATAAATCTAGCAAAAAAATCAAATTTGTTATAAATATTGGTTAATTTATCATTTATTATGCTTCATCCACTAACTTTGTTATGGGTCATTATTGATAAATATATAAAATTTTATATTTTTATAAGAGTGATATTTTTAGGAGTTAAAACATAGCAATGCACTATGGTTAGCAGTAAAAAAGCTTTAAGTATATCCAAACTTCCCATAGTATTAAATATCTTGTAAATAGCACACTATTTTATGACTCTTCCGTTATTATAATGATACTATTAATATTATTTTTTCCCGTATAATAATTTGCTTACAACTTTTAATGCTTGCACTACCTAATCGCTCGTAAAATGTGAAATGTACTATTTATGACGCCAATAGCTGATTCTGACATACAATATATTAATGCTCATGCCATTCATGGTCTCAAGTCAGACGGTACGAAACTTTAAAAATTACAATATTTTTTTTTACGAGAAAAAAATATTGCAAAAATCCAATGAGATGATTTTTTAATTAAAGTATTCCATTATTACAATACAAATACATAACTTTGTGGTTATTATGCTCGTTATATATTTTATGTTATATCACACGAATTACAAGTTTAACGAAGTAAAATTGATGCCAATTGTGTCATTACACCTTACTCTGCCACTGGCCACAATTATTAGATGCTTAAATTTGGGAGAAGGTTACTAAATAATAAATTGTATATTGCCATTTAATATGACATTTTTTTCAGAAATTAGTATAAAACTATAGCCATATTATGTCTGACATAATTGAGAAAAAACTATAATTCAATATGAATATTATTTTTTCTACGAATAATAAAATGATCAAGTGGTAGATATTAAATAATTCTTTCGTATCGTGCGAACTTTCAGGATAATCCACAATACAGTGTGTTTTCAAAAATCCATGTAATACCATGTTTTCAAAAATCGTTATTAGAAGTTATTGCCATTATAACAAAAGTTATTATCTAGAATAGACTTCATTGGAGGTCTAAGAATTTGTATCTTCTTTTAAAATATTGCTGTGTTTGAAGAAAGACCATGAAATATGACGGAAATGCCATAAAATATCCCCGCTAACTCAATTTGCTGTACATTTAATAATGCAATAACTATTTACTAAGTAACTGGATGTTTCAGACAAGTAAACTTGTATTACTTACTATCGATAAACAAACACTTCTAGATGGTAAAGTTAATATAAAAGTCGATTTATATAAATTAATAACATTATAATATTTTTCTTTTACAATAATGCATGGACTTGAAACTTTGCTATTATTAATGTCGTTCGATATTTTGAGGCAGTATCAAGAACTCCGAAAATGTACATTAATTTTAGACAACAAAGATTCGTAAATATTGTATAATATATAGTTATCGGGGTTTGTCACACCACCAATGCTATCGCCAATTCGTCAAAATGTTTAAATGAGGGCTTTTACTGTTGACAATCGATTTCATTTTTTTCATAATAAAAATGTGTGTTTAAACAAGCTCATCGGAACAAATTTATGGATTGGTAGGGTACTTGTAATTCTTTATGATAATTATAAAACAGTTACTAGGACGATTCGAATATTGCGATCGATACCACAAATCCACGTTAAGCTGCATTGACAACAAGCTGACGATGTAATGTTCTATTCGAAATATTAAAAGATAGATGCGGTCATCTTTATTTTGGCATTCCAGTATCAGTCAGTGTTTTGTTAAATATCATAGTATATAAATGTAAGCTATTTACATTATTGTTTCAATATAGACGCTGACAGTTTTAGAAATCGTCTTCTATATGTCAGTTAAAAAACATAAGTTGGTTGCCTGCGTCATAAACGGTTAAGATGTTTTACATTGTGAGGGTGCCTTAAATTATTTTACTTACGTTTTAACTAATGTAGTGATGAAATAAAAACCGAAATTCACTGCAAACATAATCGTTTTAATTTTTATAAAACTGAAGGTTGTACGCGTTTTATTGTTTCCTTAAAAATAGGAAACGATACGTATCGATTATTATATGAATTGGTTGGTCAGTGAAAAGAGCGTTCGTGTGAACTTGACATTGAGGCATAACTACCGTAAATACTGGGCGACAAACGCGGGAGGAAATAATCAATAAAAGCCCTTGCATGATTGTGATTCAGCCCAGACCATAGTACGCTCCCACCCCAATGAATATGCCTAATGAATAAACATATGGAATAAAACCCATGCAGTTAACCAATTCATTATCATGCTTAAAAGTTACATATACTTGATAATGTTAAAATTATGAATATCAAACTCTCTTCTTTGATTAATCTTTGGCGTCTATCGTGTTAAATTCTCTAGCTTTAAAGGTTCACACTAGAAAAATATCGATAGAAATATATTACTATCACTGTATTATAATATTTAATAAAACTCACTCACGATATTTATAAACTATTTGTTGCGTGGTGAAAATGCGTGTAAAGCATTAGCGATACTATTTTTATATGCTGTAAGTTGTCAACCGAATGTAACAAAAAAAAGTCACCTTGAATGCTACAGGAGGCCTAATTTTTTACTTGTAAAAACAATATAAAATAGTTTTACAAATAAATAAAATCAATAATTGAAATAATACAGTCCTATTTAATGAAAATAAAAATTAGTCTCCAAGACTTGATAAATTCGTATATTCTACCCGAAATGTCTGCCACGTTATTTCGAGTGCGCTATGGTATGTTAATCGAAGGAAATGTATAGGGTAAATATCACATGAGGGTGAATTATATTAATAGCTGCCTTGCACATTGCATTAACAAGAACAAAATCAAACAAGCAGCTGTGATCGAATCACGAAACGAGCAAAACGAGCTTTAGAAAATGTATTTTTACTCAATTTTGATCCAAGTAGTGTGACTATAATTATTTTGATACTTGTTTAACTTTCGAAAGCTTCCAAGATAGGTTCGTTGCTATTTTTCTTACAATTTTTTCGAAAAACAAAGTATAAACAAACAAAAACAAATAATCTTCCTTCATTCTCGGAGGAAAAATGTTTGACGTTGGTAAATTAGATGCATGTCGTGCATATCAAAAGTGTATTGCCATTTGAGATTATGCATTTTGTTTCACGTGACTCACTTAACCAATATGGTGTATGCATCATGTTCACATTGTTTCGTATGCGATTACATTCTTTCTCATACATGTTCAACATTTGTTATTCGGGGAACGAAACCCTGCTATCTAATCAAGCGCAATGGTGACTCTAGAGCAGCGGTTTCCAACCTTGTTACTAGCCTTCCTAAAAAAAATCAGCGCCTCCCCATTTTTTATTTTTTTTATAAATGTAATGATATTGACACGTACTTTTTCAATTTTTTCAAATTATTCAACTGTTGCAAACCGCTGCTTTAAAGACAAACTACGACAAATAATGCGTCGGTTTTTAACAAATAAAAAATTTCTTTGAAAGGTTCTGTAAAATATTAAATACTGTAATTTAGTTGGTTACATTGAAAACTATGGCAATAAATAAAATATTTCTTTCAACTTAACCGTAAACATGTAGAAACATGACACTTGGCAAACTGTATTAACTGCACAACGGTAGTTCAAAATAATATAGATACTGTATGGTAAGCTAGTACATTTTGCAAGTATATTCATGATAATACACAATATTTATTTTTTTAAGTTTAGAGCTTTGAGATAAATCGGAACCAGCTGTAAGAGCGGGATGGTTGGATGATATTAGATGATAGATTAGAAAAATACTTCAATCAACTCTCGTGAATATAATTTGGTTATTTAAAAAACGGGATCTCAAATCGGCAGTACATTTAATGATGTACAATACATCAAATATAATTTTACTAAATAAATGAAACTAATCAATTTTAATATATGACGACTATTATAATATGTAAACTAAAGTAATTTTACGGAAACTTAACTAATATCATTATTTTCAACCCTTAAATAAATATACTTAGAAAAGCTTTCGTTATAATATTTTAAGTTTAAGATCAATAATACACGCGATATGAATAAAGGTAACTAAATATATTATAATATTTGGCTACACAACAGAACAAAGTTAAAATATTTTGTGATTAAATTTTAGGAAATAATTACGTTATAAGTGTATAATTTGACTTAAATGAAAAATCAAGCGAACGTCTTCTATTATCGTCCTACAAAGAATCATATTCAAATACATGTTGCGAGTTACAGAGGTAATGTTTTATAAAATTCTGTGCCTAATATTGATTATTTTTATTGTACGCGTATAGTTAGTTAAACTCCCCGTCGATTGTTTTTTGACGGGGTTCAGTATCATGTCAAAGGGCAATTTCAATTTTATTAAAAGGGTGACAATACACTGAAACAATGAAATTTCGAAAATTTACGAGCAATATCAAATTTTATAGTGTTAATAACCACTTTAAAACGAGGTCTCAAGTAAATTAGTCAATTCTTAACTGATATTACATTTTATAACACTATGCACAACAATATTTCTTTCGCAGTTAAACAAATATAGCTTATTTCTTTATGAATTATTTAACTCATCTATGAAATTGATAATGTGATATTAAACGAAAGATTAACTTATTTTCATGAAATATATTAGTCTTTTAAATAAATTATGGATTCTTTTCATAGCTTTTCATCTTGTCGTAGTAGTCAAACGGTAGATTTTTAAAAATCTTCAAGTTAATTTGAATCTAATTAACATACAAGTACAATAAAACGTACATATTAGATATTTGTCTAAAAGTATAAATATGTTTTAAACCATATTTGCTCTGAAAGTGGAACATATGGATCTACACATTGTGAAGATGTCTCGGCCACATTACGTAGACGGAACTCATACTATGCTAGTCTAATATCGCCTTCTCTTGTATTCATAAAGATCAACGCATCATTCGAAGACGATCTAATAATAAATACTGCGAAAAGATTCAACCAAATAATCAGTCAATATCTTTTGTCAATGCAAAAACATGTTTCTTAATAATCAAAAATATCATTCCGATTGTTTACAAAGCGGGTTTCATATGCAGGCTAAGTATCATCGGTTGTAATTTGCAGCATTTCGCAAAAAAAATAACGTATTATACATAAATGCGTTATGAACTAAATACTGAAAATATGTTTTAAGTTATGCATTCAAACAAAGTACCGCCTTGTATATTGTATGTATTGTACCGTATCGTCACGTATCATCAAAAGAAGCATTTATTCTCATTGTATACAGAATTTCACCATTTACGACCAGCCATTCCAGAAACATAATTTACTTACAATTACCTTGCTATCCCTGGTACTTGCAGCCAGCTATGCACACAAATAAATACTGCAACAAACTATATTATGCCATCTACTAGTATTAAATGGTATGACAAACTAATAGACGTATGCCTATGCCATATATGGAATGTTAACTCTGTAACATTTTTAGCCGCTGGTCTGTGTTGTAAAGCTTCTTGTTAAATAATTGTACCGGAAATGCGCATAGGCGGGAAAGTCACATTTTTTTTATTCTGCACGTATACAATTGAAAATAATTACATTATGTACCCATTTACCTACATTATAAAATGTCGTTTAACAAGATCACACTAGACGCGCCGTTACAAAGCGTTTAACATTTTTTTACTATTGCACACTGGATACATCCCGCTCGCTTCCCTTTTTGCTACATAAATTTTCCCATGTTTCTTCCTTTGAAATAAATCATCGAACGCCAATTATTAATAACAATGCATATTTAATTGTTAAAATAGAGAATTTAATAAATTTAAGTATACAATCCAGATGGAATTCGAGATCGTATTTCTACCTTAAACACTACATGTAAATTGGAATAGATGTGTGGCATGCTAAAATATTATTTTATATTTACACGTCCGTAATTCACGTATAAGATAAACTAATCGATGAGTAGTATCTGTGTTATGTCATTCAAAGCTATTACCGTTCGAAAACTAATCACTATGACTATCGGAAAATTAGTAAACTATACGAAAATCATATGTAAAATATTTTTATTTAATCCAGCGAAAATAGCAGTTTAACTGAATGGCTAGGTTACTACTTGGTCTACTAATTGGTCGTTTATACTTCAAAACGTGTGCGTATACAAGTCATCATACCCGTATCAGAAAAGGTTATTGGCATATAGTAGTTGCTACAGTGAAATTATTGTTTGAATTACGTTATTCTTCATTTGAAGTTAAATTACTTTAACAGTCAGCAATATATTTTATCAATGGCAATATTATATATTGTCTGTATAAATCAGTCGGTCTCAAAAGAAAAATTCTCAAATCAATTCATTGTGCATCAAGTCCTGCATCTGCTTTTCCACGCTACATAGTATATTTTTTATAATTAAAACTGTTCACTTTTGAAAGCCTATTATTATTTATTTTCTCCATCGTCAACATCCTCTATTGACTGATCTTATTTTAATCTACTTCTGTTATTTTCAGGAAGTGGGAAAATATTACCATCCATAAAATGTCATCAAGCAAAACTATCCTGATTAGTGAAATGCGATTGCGTAATTATAAACACCGGTCTGTCACTGTATTGCAACTATGCAACCACCAAGCTAAACGACCATTATCTTGTAGTAAGAACTTAGTGTTGTCTACAAAACGAATACCGTGTAAGGAAAAATAATTTCCTTTTCCCACGGAGTTTGACGTTCCGGAAGTAAAATAAAGTCACCAGTAAAATAGTAAATATAATCACTTTATTGTCTTTCAATTTATCAGATAATATCTCGTTTTTTACACTCTATGAAGTTATAATAAGAACATCGCTGTATTGAAAGCAGCTCAGATTAATTAGATTTGACTGACAAAATACAGACTACACTGCAATACATACACAAAAACAGTCGTTTCTATCAATACAACTAGAAACAATTATTTCATTAAGAATCTTTCTAGTTCGGTTGTAAAAAAATACGTGATTATTACCGTGTTCAAAATGTTTAAACCACTGTAATGATGATGAAAATAGCTGGTTATTTGGTTTCCATTACGCGTCTTACAAGTAAACTGATATGCTAGCATTAAAACGTTAGAATCCCGCTGGGGCAATTGTCACTTTTAATTTATTGTATATTGTTCATTAAGCTCTCTAATTCTTTCAGTCATATTAAGGTCAGAGATGAACTTACGTTGAGATCAACCAAATACGTTATTCAAATGCTTCCACGTGGGTACTATTATTGTCAGAATAAAGATGGCTGGCACCGGTAATTTATTAATAATATAACCAAAAAAAAACTTATATTGCACCAGAAGAGAATTTTATATAGGAAATGATTTGTAAACGGTTTCTTTATAGGTATATACTTAAGCCATTCATTTAATAATGTATAAATAATTAATTGCATATTAATACTTAAGTTATATTACAATAACAAGTGAAAAGCTTATCTTTCTATACAATATTTAAAATTCATTCGAGCTTTTATAGATACCAAGTAAAATCAAAGCACAGTTGTTTAAGAATAAAAAATTAAAATCATTGTCTGGAATATGGAGAAATTTTTTCGACCTCAAGATTGGATGCATGTGGTACACAAAGCTTTCCCTCAAAGAGATGATACATTTAACATACTAAAAAATAATTACTGTATAAATTATCGTTGTATTTGTGGCATAAAGTAGAATTATAATAGTTGATAGTAAGTCGCTGAGCTAATTGACTACTCTCCTTTATAAAAATCATAAATGTTGTTATTAATAATACGTGTATAAGTATTGGATATATTTATATTAGCTGATTTTGTTTTTAAGTAGTTATTTACAATTCGTTTGACGGGGAAAAACCCATCCATTGAATAATATAAAAAAGTTACAAAAGATCAACTTAGTTAAATAAAGTATTATTTGTCCTGGACCGATCTTTATCACCAAAAAAACATTTTCATTCACCCAAAACTGCGGAAATAATTATAAAAAAAGCTTTTCAAGAAATCAATGACTAGCAGTTTATAATACTGGTGTTACCTCTCAATAATATCATATTTTGAAATAACGTATACATGACGATTAGGTTGTTAATCAATCATATCACAACAGCAAAAAGTTTTACGTAAAGCTGCTGAGTAAAGGTTCTAAAATGCATGTTGTTAAATTAAATTGGCAATAATGTCATAATATATCAGATTCATTTCTTTTTCGTCGAAAATACGAGTTTTACTATGATGAAATTTTACATTTGCAACTGAAATGGAGAAGTAAAAGACAGAACAGGAAAATCACGACAATATTATGCCTGGTACTATAAAATAATATCTATACTCAGTAATTAAAGAATGATAGAATTAATAGAATAAAGATTGAATAGATATCAGTTATAAGCAATAATTAATACAACTATGATACATAAATAGTATCTAGAAAATATATATCAATCTACACTGTATGGATCAAGTTAACTAGATGTTATTTTTATGGCCTCGATCGCAATGGTAATTTCTCTTTAACTGGATTGCGAATTTCCGACCTGGTTGAATAAACGATAAGCAAATGGTAATGATCGTCAAAATGCTGCTTTCTTGGTGACATTTCCACAACACGCGGTGATCTGCATCCAATAGTACTTCCTGTTTCGGTCAGTGCACGCAACAAATCAGACTATGAAAACCTTTTAAGTAAACAAATATAAAGAGACACTTAGTTTCATTTGCATTCTTATACCTCTCCGATATCGTGAGCTAACCTCTGATGTGGGCGCTTTGAAACTGGAGATCGCATTTTTTTGAATCCAAAGATACAGGACTTGATTTCCAATAGAAATAGACAACAAATTCTCGAGAAAAATAAAAATTGTCAAACTAAATATTGAAAGTGTAAAGATCTATATCTATAACATTTACTCCATTTTTGAGTGGTAATCTTTACATTGTTGAGATCTATATGCTCTACTTTTAGAGCTGACACGGTAAACAAAAACCTAAAGGATAACAAGGCAACTACTCTTTAGAAACCCTCGATCTATCTCCTGATAAACAGTTCATTTAATAAATGGAAATTACAGTAAATATGCGGTCGATTTGGCAACGGGCTAAACACGTTCATCGGTGACTACTACATTTCGACTCACATCTTTTATTTAGTGGTATAAAACCGACACGAAACAACCACAAAAAAAAGGAATCCACTTGGTCATAAATATTAAACAAAAAATCTGTTTACGATCAATTATGAGATGAAAGACATCAATCGTCTAAATGTCGAATCGCACACAAAGAAAATACATTCTTGTGGTATCAAATAGCTACTAAATATAGTAAAAGTAACCTCTCTGGTATCCAAAAACGCAATAAAATTTGTGTTTTACTAAAACTGGAAGTAAAGAAGAAAAATCACACATTTTTATGACGTTTACAGCTGATAATAAATTATTTTCTCTATTTTTTACTTATATTTCATATTGAATAAATTTATAAAAAAATATTTCGTATAAAACGGTATTATTATTTCGATATAATGGCTCTACTATGAAATATCGGATGTACATATATTTTCGCAATTGTTAAGTATAAAGTGATAAAAGACCGAACACAAAATTAGAAAAAAAAAATAACCAAAAGCGCCTTCTACCCCCGACGCGGTACTAAACACATGTATCTTGATAGAGTAAAGACTCCTTGATAGATCGCGAATATTAGTTTATCAGTCAATCATTGGGGATTCATGTTTTGTAGTTTAATTATGCAGTATGCCTTGAATTGAGACTTCCGAGGCGTATAGTGAGAATACATATTGTGTATTAAACTATTTCGCATCTAGATCGTATGCGTATAGTTCACTTTAACTGAAATCAAAGTGTGCGCTAATCGGGGGGATGTAATTATATATTGATCTCGGTTATACAAATCAGTGAATATGTAAACGAACTTAAATACGATAGATTATATGACAGATTACAGGTAAGTAGGTTGCAATTAACTAAACAGGTGTTTAGAGAACATGTGTGTACGCTCATAACGAATAGTTATAGAGAAAAATTAAGTTACTTAGACTGTATTCGCATGGAAGATTTTCCATCTTGCGGTAGTTTTAAATATGAAAAACACAACCATCATAATGCGTACGAAGTTAGCCTCTTTTTGGCTCCATTCATATTTTATTTGCCAAAATTCGATGTAGCAGTTTTTTACGTTGCTGAGAATTGCAGAATCCGACGAAGCATACGAAATTATTGAAAAAAAGTAACAAAGATGTTTTAATTGAGTTGTAGGATATCACACTTGTCATCTAGACCGGCACTTCCCAAACTGTGGGCCGTAGGATATCTGCGGAAGATGGCCAAATATTTAATTTTTGCTCGTAATTGAATATTATTTAGTTTTTTTCTAACTTCAGTTATTAAATTACGCGACATCAACTTGTGCGAATGCACAGTTAAAATCTAAAAAAACGAGAGATGACAATTTTGTGAAATAACATACACACAATATTATTTCATGTGCAAGCAAGCTTAAAAATAAGAAATTATTGTTTGGAAAGTTACATGAAAAAAAATCATAATTCTGTGACAATGTATATGGAATTTCTCTTTTTTTTGTTCGTTGAATTCAAGTTATTTTTTTACATCTATAAGAATTTATTTTTGGGGGAGCGCGGATTAGTTTTATATAATTTGGGGGAGTATAGCAAGTAAAATTTGGAAATCAATGATCTAGGCAGCAGGTGTTTTTTTGTTTGTTTTCAAAACACTATTAATATAAAAACACGGCATTTTAGGCACACAATGTGAGTGAATTGTTTTTTACAAAATGTACGAAATACATTTCAAAACAAACAAATGTATCGCAAGACAAATCGACTCAGCACAGGATATGTAGCGAATGAAAAAGGTGTTTTGTCTCTTTGAATTATAATATTACTATAAATACGACAGAAGCAATATGTAGGATATAGCTATAAAATTAGAATTCTTAATTAAAAAATCATG
Organism: Rhyacophila evoluta; assembly: GCA_022683975.1. Classification (NCBI taxonomy): domain Eukaryota; kingdom Metazoa; phylum Arthropoda; class Insecta; order Trichoptera; family Rhyacophilidae; genus Rhyacophila; species Rhyacophila evoluta. Next base: position 8,081 of record JAGVSQ010002818.1, on the reverse strand, counting down.
TGATAAATGATGACAAGTAACCATTATTTTTTTTGTGCATTAATATCTGTGTGAAGTTATTGTAAATATATATGCTGTTTAGTCGTAGAGAATATTATACGAATAACGTCTAATTATGATATTTATATACACAAATATGTTGTGTATATCATAGTTCATTGGTGTTGGTTTATTTTGTATTAGGTATAAATTGAAACTTCGCATAGATAATATATTATACTCTTATCTCTACTTAACTTCTAACCGAAGGTAATAAAGAAAACGGTAGCCATAATTCTACGGCACCCAACGGATCATCAAAAATTCAACATCGATGTCTTATTAATTCAGTATAGCAAATTCAATATAAATCGCATGTGAAAACTTGTTTTTCAGCACAGCTGGAAGACATACTCTTGACAAAATCAATAATGGCATATTTTACACGTAAAACTTATTCGTTTGATCACGACATGGTTACCATGGTTGCACTGTTATTATTTAGGGAAAAATGGAGTTTATCTGCTATCTCAGGGACAATTTTATGAAAGGGAGTGTATTTAAGTTGTTATTTATTAATTCTTTTAAAACATTCAACTTTTACCATATAATGATAGGATTAATTTGATAATATTTAAATACATATTGGTATTATAATATATACACACGTTTAACTTACATTTTTTCTACAAAGTTCTAGTCGATTGCGTAGGTATAACATTTTCATATTGTCACAGATTAATTATCCAGTCATTCAGAATGTAACCAATTTTCAAGTTCCTTGATTAGACTAAGCACCGGCGATCAAGAGTTCACTGGAAATTCTAGTGGATTTTCATGCCCGATGTCACCATATATTTTATCACTGCTTTCACCCACTTTTTATCTGATTTTATCTCAATATACGTAACACACACTAAATTACTTAATTTTTATTTTGTTGAATTTGAGACGGTTTGCGGAAACTAAATAAACCGATTTTATTATATTCTGTAATTGTATATTTACAAATATCAAACTATCACATGACACGTCATTGCTAATATTAAATATTGCAATGTTGTCATTAAAATAAACAAACGACAGCCTCGAAAATAATCAGAAAAGTTTTTAAATAAATAAATAAGATTTGAAAACATTTTTCAATACGATTTGTCGTCAGCCAATTGCCTAAGGCTTAAAAGTCATTGGGCATTCAGTCTTGCATTCTACAATATATTATTTTGATGCCGCTGCGACTTTGAGGCTCTACCACCAGTGTCAAAAACAGTAAACAAATCGGTATTTAAAGAATAAAATACAAAATTAATTATTATCGAGAGCTTATGTTTATTAAGACTTTTTAAATGAAGTCTTTACACGGGTCATAATTACGTACGTAATAAGTATTTACGTTCCTATTTTTTATTGGTTCGACTCCGCAGGGAAAATTACGAAAAACATTCGCCATTATGCATGTCGTAGGAGGAAAGGTCGTTTGAAGTACGCTACAGACCAGTCATGTTTTTTTAATACTTTTTTTTAGATACGGTGCAAAGTTGTTCAGTTGCATTAATTATTAATTGTGTAATTATTTTCTCATCGCCTTTTCTTGTGTCGATGATTGGACATCGTAAAAGAGAGAGCGAGAGAGCCATATTTCATATATTATTCATTTTACGAATTAGTAGCGATGTGCAAAAGTTCATCCATTACATTTTACAGAATTAAATTAATATTGCACAGTGGCGGCTCGTAGCTAAAATTGGTGGGAGTGCTGTTACAAATTTATTTTAGCCTTTGTTTTCAAATTGTGTAAAAAGAAAAGTAATTAATTTTTTGACTGATGGTGCTTGATAGAAATTGATTTTAAATTCCAAATTATTTAAACTGGTAAACTTCCATAGGTAAGATCACTGTTAGCGACCCGGGTTTCGCCTTTCGGAATCTTCCGGCTACATTATATGTGGGCATAGTATGTTATATGTTTGCTCACTGTCTGCATAATAATCTAATTATACACTTAATCATATTTAAGACTATGGCACACGGTTTTTAAGCACACGCGTCATAAAAAAAAAACTTACTTCCACCAGCACGTCGCAGTCGGCATTACGGGAGGCATTACTCTCTCCCTTGCAGCACCGCGTGCAACTTCCTATGTGCGCATTCGAACAACAGTCAAACACCACCCCGCTGGAACTGCGAAGCGCACAGTTCCACACAAATAATTTGGTATCTTTTTCATAAACTGGGGGATGGCTGCTAACATTAAGCTTACTGATTATATATCGTACAAGTATAAAGAAAGAATTGAAAAAAGGACTCATTATATTAAATGTTCTCCATAATATTAAGTGGAAATAGCAGTTCCACAGTGCCCATACGCGAGCCGCCACTGATTGCAGAGCTACTACATTCTCTAATAATGTGTATTGAAATGCAGCATGCATTAATGCATTAGGATTAGACAATACGTTATCAAAAGTTACTTCGGAGAACATCCCCAAATGCTCTGCATGAATCTTTAAAGAAGAAGATAGATATTACTATCTTGAAAACATGAATTTATATGTGGCTATTTTAATATAATTACGCAATTCTTAGGTAGTATGGAAATGGCAAATAGGGTTCAATTAATGTGATAAAATCCGATAAATGTATAGGATATTTCATGGAAATGTGTACATTATATATTAGATAAGTACACAATTATAATAATATTAACTGACTATGTGTAAAATCGAAAACATATTGAATTATTATCAATCCAATGCAAAGAATGAAGATAAATCATAGATAGACATAAAGAAAAAATCTTTATTTTTCCCATGTACGTTTTACTCTATATTACCTAGAAAAGTTTTTATACCAGGCTAGTCATCAATTGCAATACAATAATACTTATATATTGTATTTATATAAATTATGGAAAGATACAAAGAAAGCTTTGTGCTGCTGTTCCCTGGTATAGAAAATAATCGAAGAAAGTTTTTTTTAAATAAGCAAATAAAATAATATTTCATATGAAACATTAAAAAATGCTTAAAAAACTTTTCATCGTTAACACCGTTATCATTCGGTTTATTAATTATTAGTGATAGATGTTGAATTGTTGTCATAATGTGTGATCCACAGCTTAAAAACTATTGTTCGTTCTGTAATTAATTTGGAGATTTGTATTAAAATGGCATTGATTCAATATGAAATAATATCATCAATAACTTGGAACGCAATGTAAATAGTATTTATTACATTGTTATTAAAATATTTAAGTTATTATTTTGGACTCATTTTTGTATTTTTTTCAATTGCATATAAAATATAAACGAATTATTTTTTCTTGATTAATTTATTCAAATATTTGAAAGTATAATTATTTATCTGCATTCAAATAGCAGATTCTATCGCTATTTCAGCGATTCGAATGCAATATAATGAATAGTCATATTATAATGGCAACACTTGTTCATCATTTATTTATCTCAGTTTTACAGCTTATTGCTCTTAATAAGGAAACAAAGTAATAAACAAGAAAAAAACAATGCGAATATTGCTATTTTTCTCTGTATAATCAAGGTAATCTTGCGATGTCTGAAAGCGATGCAAAAAGTAAAAACACTGCGCAGATGTAACAATAAATTTTATTATTAGGTTATACAAGGTAATCCGTAAAAATCGCTTTCATTTTTATGACGCTGTCATTAGGTGCAAATCAAATTATTAAATCATTCAAAGTGAAGTGTACTATTCCATTTTTAAATTATTCCAAAGCTCGTAAGAGTCATAAAATGCATGCGTAAATGGCCTTAATATTATTCACGATTACTTTGCTCTATTTTATTTAGTATACAAACTATGCATACATATACATATATTTTTGAAACAATGATGGAATACAATATTTTCTTAGCAAAATTGCGTCCTAAACGCATAAGTGATCATAATAGTTAACGCATAGTGCACTCATCGTATTTATAACACAATTCCATTTTTTTTTGTGTTTTCACCTGCAATGTGTTTACAATATCGTCGCTTTAGGATTGATTTGTAGAATATTCACGGTGCGCGATTTGAAAAACAAAATTTCTTTCAATTAATTAGATTGTTTATATATTATTATATACTGTAATTCTTTCTATTCTTCCATAATACATCAACAATGTGGATTTAAAAAATAGTTCCGATAGCTTCGTGTAATTACCTGTATGTTTTTCAGCTTATGAACATTTGACGGTTGGTCTATTCGACAAATCGATCCTAAAGCGACGATATGACATGTGCCACATCTATTGCCAGTTTTTGGCAATCATCAGACGATTTTACAAATCAGTAATTAAAATAAGTGAGATTTTTTATTTATGCGGCTAATTTTTGCTTTTCACGGCACAATTTCATTACTAGTAAACTACGTATAACTAGTAAACTAATAATTTATTCCAACATACGTCGATAGTAATGGTAGCAGCTGTTGCATTCCTCCAAAGTCAATGGCATACACATAGGTCAATCAGTTTTCTACCAAAATCTGCACATTACTTTTATAATCGAACAAAAACACATGTGATAAAGTGTGTAAAACACACTAATACGGATTTTTGGTTTTGCCAAACTGTATAATAAGATCATTTAAATTTTTATATCAGAGAAAGATTTATTTCAACCATATAATTCTATCTTATATTTCCGTGAGAAAACTTAACATCATTAATCAGAGATACACTCGTATATGGATTAAAAAAACAATCGAGTTTTGGAGCGTCGGCTGTATGAATTGTTTTAATTCTTAATGATTGGTTATATGCTTTTTGTTTTTTCACTGGTAGTTGACAATGTTGTCCGGAACGCCATTCCGGTGGGTTCCGGATGAAAAACGGCACTGTTATTAGTCATCTACGGGTCAAGATCTTCAGTGATACTCTTGTGACCAATGAAATATTCAACGTAGCAGGTGTACTTCGTTCAATAAAGTGTATTTATGTGTTGTAGCGAAAACCGAATTGGGGCCACCGCATTCGATAATCGATCCATATTATTATTATTGCGTACAACTTTAAGGTTTGATTGACAGTTGATAGACAATGATTGTTTGCAGTCAATAAAGGTTATTTACACTGCCACTGCTGTTACTATTTTCTTATACATTTGTTTTACCAGTTCAGTAAAGCGAATTAAAAATCGGATAGTTTAATTAATCGAGAAATATTCTTAAAAAAAACATCAATTTACTAAGTAAATTGTTTTGTTGCATATTTTTCAAAGAATATTAAAAAAAAAAAATAAAACGATTGCACAAATTACAAAGTCTGTCGGAGGTTTATAACAATACAACCTTGCACAGATGGTATTTTACCTGAGTTATGATTGTTATTGCATCAAAACAAATCATTCAAGCTATTTGGACGCTATGTGGCAATTATTATAGCCATAATATAATTAACGAATAATGTTTTCTTTACTGTCAAACATAATTTATCTTATAGTTCACATATGTTGATGTTAAAACTATAATTTAAAGTAAACTAACGTAGCCGGATTCGGTAGACATAGCATGCTGTCAAACGAATGCCCGGTGGAGATGAAGCCTTGTTTGAAATTATATCAGATGTTTTATAGACAACAAAACCTGCTTCAACGACTCAAAAAAGTAATAAGATTGCCATTTGCTTACCGGTTTATTATGAGGCTTTCGTTGGTTAATCCCAAGGTGTAAGCACAGTTTTCACAGGACACTTTTCACACACACGCATATGTTTATGACATAAACTTGACGCTGAACAATTTGCCCAAGTGGGTGGCCTTGCTTGTGTTGTTAGTACACACTAAGTTACAAAACTTTTATGTTTTCATACCAACATTGCAATCTGGCGGTAAATGTTTATACCAGGTTGATAGACGAGACGCAAACCAATGCTTTTAATTATTACAGGTGAAGTTGGTATGTCTACAGATATATTGTATACAGGTGAATTTAGAAACACAGTCTGCACATACCGAATGAATACATATATCTCAAAAATTTTACGCGGAATTATTTCAATTTAACATTGTATTATACGAGTAACTAGTTTATGATTACCCGGCTTCATCTGGGAAAGATTCACACTCATTCATTATTCACTGACATTTATATGATTCATCCTGTTATTACAACATTATTTCAATACTCGGCTTTAAATAAACAGGTTTTCATTTTTGATAAAACAAAAATTTTGTTTTCCGAATTTCGAAAATAGCCAAATTATTTTTTGGTCAATATTAATGATAAAAACAGCTTATTGAAGACAATAAATTCCATATTATTTATTTAAAAAACGTATTAAACTAATTTAGAAAAAAATTCAATTGGTACAGAAAATCAAAATTTCGAAATTCCATTAAATTAAAATAATACTACTAAATTCAGTCATTGTTTTGTTGCCTAAAATTTATTTTGAGCAAGCAGATATCACTTAAAGCTTTGTACAAAAATTACGTGCAATTGAGAAGACTCGCTCAGAATCCATGCTCATTGGTGGAATCAAAATTAAATGTGATCTGGTGCTTGTCGAGTTGAACTGGGCAATATGTTGGATGACAAATTCAACTCAACTTTTGCATAAACCTTATTTTACCCATTGTAATGTTGGTTGCATGATTGGCTTAAGTGATCAATATCTCGCTTAATGAGCTGTATCTACATTTCAAATTTTACATACTGGCAGAAAAATTATTTTTGGGTGAAAACATATTTTTTATATTTGTTGAATGTTTTCTTCATAAAGATTTATAGAAATACAAACATCTACTTAATTTTATGGTTCAATATTTATCGAATATATATGCAAACACACACACGATTCCAAATATCATCCCAAACTTAGATTCATTTCAATTTATCACACATAGCCAATTCATCATCCTTATAAGGTGAATTCCATACGGTAACGTTGCATTACATTATGGCTACAGGATTTTTTTTTTTGGCTTAATATGCTATAACAGTTTTCCACAACTGTTGTGCTGTGGCACACTACTGAGGCTGGGTGTACCGTTGCGTATTTCTCCAACAGTACAAAAACATGATAAATGCTGCCGTAAAGGCGGCATTTCTTTCTTTTTTTCTTCTAGTGTCGCCAAATTTTGGAAAAACGTCAAGTGTCCCGTGAAAGATATTATGGAGCACTGTGCTAAAAGTTAATGACTGAGACTGCGCATGTTAATTAGTTTTTTCTTCCAAAACTTATTCTTTTAGATCGTCAGATTCTGACTGGCTTATTCCTGAGTAAATTTTGATATATTAATGGTGAGAAATTGACTACTCGTAACCAAGTTTTGTGTTAAAGTTGACACCTATAACTACTTTTTTCATTGTGTATCTATCTGATGTTATAAAAAATACTATAAAACTTGTTTGCCGTGAATAATGTTTCTTGTAATAGCCTCTCTCCATCAGTAGACAGTAACATTTATTAAATACCGCTTATCTAATATAAGCTGTATTAATTAATATTTTCGACTGATGGTGCTTGATGGAAATTGATGAAGCTGTATTAATTGTATCGAGCCATAATTGGCAAAAAGATGGTATGCGTAAAAAATGCATTTTACCAGATTTTTCCAGACTTGGTAAAATACCTCAAAATTAAAAATGTGTTCATATCAGGTATATTGCAACTGAAGATACAGTTTAATAAAACCTCGATAATTCTCATATTCAAATATTTTCAGCTCTTACAATGTTTTGTTGCATCCCTTCTAGCTTAATTTTTGAATGCATCATATGCTTACGATATTCTGTTTCTTTTTTGCAGTTTTTTGTCAATGCGTCATATGTGTTTCATGCTTTTTTTGGCATAAATGAATATATTTCAAAGGCCACCAATGTATTGATAAAGTAGAAAGCTGAAGAATGATTAAAAGATATTTATTTTTTAGTTTTTATCTCTTATAAAAAAGTATCACCCATTTATTCACTTCAATTTATAATTCAATAATTGCTTATAAAAATGAAATAAAATAGTTCACAGAGAAAATGGTAAAAGTAATAATAATTTTTTTTTTTTTTATACCATGTTCGCTCCCAACTTAGAGCATATGGATCTACACATTGTGAAGATATCCACTCCGAAAGAGGAGTATAT
>JAGVSQ010002817.1:0-23409 GCA_022683975.1 Rhyacophila evoluta | reverse complement strand
TACCAGTTTTAAATAATTTATAATTTAAAATCAATTTCTATCAAGCACCATCAGTGGAAAATATCAATTATAAAATATAAATTTTTACTGGTCACTCGGTAGCCAACACCATAGGTTTTGCGACAGTAAGGCGAGAGTTAAGCATACTATATTTTTATATCATCACTGTTTATTAACATATAAGTTTATTGTCTTATTGTATTTTTGGCACCGTTATTTTTTAAAATAGTAAAATAGATCCACAAAAACAATCTTTAAATCCATGAAAAATGTTCAACAATGATTTATTCACAAGGTAATTTTGTTTTACTTGGTTGTATTTGTATCGACAATTTTTGTATCATATCCGCTCCGAACGTAAAATATATGGATCTTAGCTTAAACTGTGTGATGTTGATCAATTCCTTAATGGAGAATATCACTGCATTTGAAAAAAATATTTTGACACATTACTTTCTCGAAAATTAGCTGCCAGGGAATTAGCCAACCCATCGGACATTTAATCTGGCATTTTGTATTTTAAAATTGTATTATAAAAATACACAGCCAGTTCAAAAACGCGTATGTTTACTATTCTACCATACAAGAGAGTTAAAATAAAAAAATGTGGTTCTCTTCTCTTCTTATTACTTGTATTTATTAATATTTAATTTATTTTTATTCTTTTTGTATATTTATCAGAAAAATATAAAAGATACTACCTTCCACAAAACAAATACCGATTGTATGATGTAAGCAAATGTATAATACAGTAATAAAACAGTTTATACAAATATTGTTTTGAAATATCTGGAGGATGTACGCATTATGAGGGCGAGAATAGATATTTTTTGCCATCCTATTTCTATTCGTAAACATTGTTTGCCGAGAATTAATTTATCTTTCATCAATCAGCCTTGTCGGGAATGGCTTGACGTTGCTCAGCGACACCCCCAGCTTCCACTTCTCATTTCAACTGTATATCCAAGTCTTCAATCCTTCCCCTATATTGCAATCACTTATACTATATTGTTTCAATCAATTGATTATCTAGATAATTAATACGATCGACAAGAACTCTTCGTTGACGATAAATCAACTGATAATTATCTATATGTGTAATTTTCGATTTACGCGCATTTACGACAAGTTCGTTAATTATAATTAAAATAGACTCAATCTATTATATATAAAAGTTTTATCTTCGGTTGAAATAAATTTCATAAAAATATAATAACAAAATTTCATATTTTATTCACTTATTTTATATTCATAGAATCAGAACATGTAGCATATAGTCTATCCGGTACCTTAAAACTTATCGTCCGCGCTTCAAACAAGAAGATTGCTGTCTCGATTACTACATATGCTAATTTTTAAAAAAATATAGGAATAGATATTTATTGGTTGATAACCAAATCTCGTGAAAATTTATCTGCCAAAAACCAGCATCACATTGCGTAAATCTATATACTCTACTTCCAAAATAGATATCTTCATATTATGTAGTCCACATGCTTCATTTTTGGAGCGGATATAATTATATATAAGTACATACGTATCCATATTGAAGCGTGTAGAGCATGCAGCAATTTATAAAGTTATCTTATCAGTATTTTCTATTATGATTTGCCATCTATTTCGATGTCATTTTAACGCGCGGTTTTTTCAAAAACGTTAACCATCTTTACTATAATATTATATTTATTATAAATATATAACCAAACTGGAACATGTGGATCTTCACGGCGTGAAGATATGTCTTGATAGTAAATGCCGGAAGTGAACCCGTAATCTCCGACTCCGAAGCACGCATGCCAAACTTCTATTGGGGATACTTTATACTTATGAGTTTTTTTTATTCTCTTATCAATTATGTCAGCCTTAATCAATAAAGTTTTCTTTATGTGTGAACACAAAAAAAATATGAAAAATTACTTAATACTGGTATTTCATTATTTATTAGTACCCAATGACAACTTTATGTATGGCAAATAGGAAAAAATTAAATATTGCTGTATTTTCCCACACCATTTTCTGAAATGATATGTTTTATTTTGCTTTATATGAAGAAATATCCATGATATGTCTATTCCATTCAAAATACACATTTGACATGTGTATTTTTTATTAGTTTTAAAAAGCAAACGAGTTTTGCGACAGTCAAAATATTTAAATAGTTTAAAATATTCATATTGTAATGATAACATTGTCACACAGAATAATTAATCTGGTACTACATTATTAAAACAGAATGATTCATACAATAAATACTTCTTGATACTGCGATCTTACAAATATCAATTCTTTATGGTTACCCTATAACATCATTTCAAAATAATGAGCTTCATAAGTCAATAATTCGGCCATCAACCAGGCATAAAGATTTTTAATAAATTTTATTCACTATCGACCAGTCAGAATGTTTTTTAACAAGTTTTGTTGATAATTAGATTTATAATATTAAAAGGATTGAGACCTTACTTAGTCAATTGAGCATCAGTCAAGCTCTCAATAACTGATGCTAGAATAATTAAGCATTAATATTATATATACCGACAACATTAAATCAACAAAATATGTACTGCTCTTACTTTAACTACCATATTATGTAATCTTCTTTGAAACGAATCAAATATTACTTGTATGAATGATGTGGTATAAGTGCGACTTATAAATAGCTTAAATAGAAAAATATGTATGGTATTTGAAAAATTATTGTTGAACATAATTAGTCTGTTTTATAAAGTAAAGCATATTTACATAGTGTGAAAATATTCACTCTGAAAGTAAAGTACATAGATCTCCGCAATGTGACACTGAAGCTGAAGATTTGTCAACTTCTTTAAAAGGAACAAATTGTCTATTACATCATTGTTTTACTCAATTATTTAAAATTATTTTTAACTGTGCGTGTTAATTACAGATTATTAATCATATCCTCTTTATTTGTTATCTATGTCATTATTTTTAAATCTTACATTGCTTACATCAAGCCACTAATAGAGTATTAACGTCATATCCCCTACGGCACAATTCCGTTGGTATTATACTATTTCTACATATATGCTGATTTCAGTGCATTACTTGAAAGCTATGAGCATATATAATTTTGTAGCTACGCTTTCAACTGACATGGCGTTTCCTTTTCATCATTTCACTCAACTCAAGATACAATGATAAAATGTCATCAACGATCATTTGCGGCAGCGCTTTTCAAATTTACAGCTTCCACATCTCGCTGAAGCTAAGTTACACCTTTTAATTTATAATGTATTCTGTATGGGTTTGTTTTTTTTCATACCGCTATAAATAAATACAAACATATTTTACCATATTTTAGAGTTTTTACGTTGACCAATTTGTTAAACACGACCACGTCCAGACATGTGAGGCATATTTACATCTACAATGTAAAGATATACTATAGCACAACGTTGAATACTAGTATTTTTATCAATAATTTATTGTAATAGGCATTTGTATTCAATTTTCACATACATTGGGTATTCGTAGGACTAGAATCTATGCACTCCAATGCCTAAGGTTGATATATACACTTTTGAATTGAGTTTCCATGGGGACATATTTATATTTTATTTTATTAAGCATTAAGTTAATATAACTATCCAATTATGATTTTCTCATCCGTATACGTCACATAAAAAGCATCAAAAACATATAGGTTTGGGTAATGTAATATTCTTCATTTCTTTGCACCACTGGAATAAGGGTTGAAAGAATGATTGAGAACATTTGTAAAACAAATAGTCTAGCTATTTATATATATAAAATAATAAAGTTCAACATAGTTTAACTACATACATCACTAGCCTTAAAATGAATGAACAATTAATGCACAGTATTTCAAAGTCTTAAACATTAAAATGGATTTCAAAAACGTTTCGATTTTGATTTAAATTAATAGTTGTTATTTTGTTTTTATTAAAGTTTTTATTTCTTCAGTGATAATTGTCGGAACTAACAGTTAAAAAATATTAGGCACGTAATTAATATAATGGGCATTTAAAATTCCAGGATGTATTTTTTTTATCATTTTGACTCGCCATTGCAAAATGAAATTAAAAAATATCTACATGAAATCGAGCTTTAAGCATTAGTTTTTTTTTAAATATTATCAAATTTAAAAAATCACCATCTCTTTATGTGGGCTCTGAAGTAAGTAAGTTAAATCAATTTATTATCTGTAATGTTTTATTGTCATTTTTACAACTGTATACATGTGTAGTTACTAACTGTCACTGAAAAATGTAGTCTACCAAAACCTGTAGAACCAAAAGATAATCTACAAGTTTTCACTGACATATTTAAATCTAAAATATGTATTAATAACTACCTGTCTACTGAAACGTCTTTTACAGCGATCAAATAAGAAGTCGGCATTTGGTATTCTGAAATATGTTGATAGGCAAGTGCAATAAAATTTTATAAGGAGCTTTTTGCAAAGAGCTTTCAGGCATTACATTCTTGTGTCAAAAATCTCATAAATTTCCAAAAAGATTTTTATATTTTCGATATTACAATATATATAAATTTTAAATTTAGTCAAAATTTTCAGTGCTCCACGCTATTTTCGAACATGGCAAAAATGGATTTGCACATTTTTTCAGATACTACGTCGATTTTTTACGTTGAAATTCATTATTCATCGAATATGATTAGCATTTTTTGCATTTCCTCCTTGTTTTTGTTCAGTACTGTATCAAAGAATTTTTAAAACATATAAAGAGAATATCACACTTTTTCATCATTTTTTTTATATATGCGCATCAAAAATTTGATGGAGATTATTTGAAATTATATTTGAATGATAGATACGTGTAAGCATTTATAGAAACACAAAATCTGTCCTTTACATTCTTATTTTTTTTAATATTTAACTTGCAGTAAGTATGCGTAATGTAATTGAGTAGATAACACAGTGTAAACTATATTTTTTATTAATATCTAATAACTTTTTTTTAGAAAAATATTATATTTGAAAAGTGATCAGAGTCTACATTGTCCCTAATGTGAAATATACACGATGTCATGAAAAAAACTAAAATAAATGTTATTGTTAAATTTTCCAGTATTAATACCAATGCAGAAATAGTTGGCTGAATCTAACGAAATTGCTTTGGGTATTGAAATCTTCCACTTAAGTGATAAGAGCTTAAATTTAGGTAATTTTACTCCTACATGTTCCTTACTATTATTTCATTCTCAATTTTTAATCATTTTTAAATATCTTATTTTCTAGTATTCAACTCATACAGTTTTTTTATTTGATATTTATGGCATCTTTTATGCGTCAAAAAAGGCAAATAATATACATGTAACTGTATATAAAATATCGACTGTGGAAAAGGAAAAGAACACAAACCGTTTTTTTCAACCATGTTCGCTTTTGACGTGGAGCATATGGATCTGTACAGTGTAAAGATATCCACCCCGAAAGAAGGTGTAGATCTTCGCAATGTAAAGACGTCTTGACAGAATTTTTTTCACGATGATTATTTGTCAAACAAATACTCAACCCAATGGTCATCCAGTCATATAATTTCTTAACTTAATAGGCATCCAGACCCGCATATTCTGATTTTTTAAATCCGATAGATCGGGAAACGAACCCGCTTTCCCGGGATTACTAGGCACGAACGCCACCAACTACGCTACCGGGGAAACAAACCATATAGAACAAATTTTACAGGAGGCACAAAAAAAGGTTTGGTTGATGATTTTGAGTCAAAGTCAAAACATTACACAGGCGCAATCTTGAAGTGCACTATGATTAAAAAGGTGTTTTATTTACTGAATACGATATTAATTTAATAAATTATTTTAAAAAACCAATAAAATTGATTAAATAAGAGTCCTTTTTCCTGATCACAAATTTCACATACCATCATTTTTCCAAGCTTAAAGGCTAAATTTAAACACTAATTCGGCAGTTTCACCATAAATCCTTTTGACAGAACGTGTATTAAGTTGTAAGCATTCTGTTTACTGAATAAAATCATTTTTTTTTTAAATTGATGGTTTTATTCTTTTTCTTTCCACAGTCGATATCTAAAATGTATTATTTATAAAATCCATATACCAGTATCTAATAAATCAGTTTACTAAAAAAAAATATTTTTGAAATCGCGTGTTATTGGTTTGTATTACATAATAATATCATACATTTATAAAATCTGTATGTTAATAATATATATGGCCAAGTTCCACGAATAAATGTGTTTTATATTATGCCACAAACGTAAAAGTAATACAAAAACAAAGCAAAAAATACATAATAATTCAATGAAAAGCGGTTATTCTTTAACGAACCGGGTAATCAACTTTTGATATAAATAAAAAACAAAAATTGTTGCGACTAAATTTCGGCGTATTTTTTTCTAAAAGTAAAATGAAATATATGTGCATAGAAATTTGTGGAGTAAGCGTGGCTGTCCATAGAAATTGTTCAGACGCACTCGAAAAACTGCCTATAAAATATAAATGCTTGAATAAGCTCGGAACATATTGGATCCAGTTTCCCCTACGGGTATTTTTTACAAAATATGCTTTACTACATGGTTCAGAAAATGCTTTGAGTTTTCTCTCTTGGCTTCACAAACATCAATACAAATAGACTTTCAATATTTTTCGTGCAGTAAGAAGTTGTAGAACTAAATAAATCCTCGTTAAACTTTCTGTATCATGCTCCGGAGATTTGGGAACGAATGTATTTATTATTGTAAACGGTTCCTGTATACATTCCTATAACGAAAATACTATGTCGGTATTAACATAAGTATTGTTAAAGTTAAAACTTCTTTTTTTTACATAATACCGGAAAAAGTGAAGTACCGTGAGACTCTTTTCTTGACAATAAAATCTACTGATAGTTAGTTCTATACTCCATGCATCACTTTAACATTTGTTTCTAACGTCTAGTATTTTTCTTTCTTCTTAGTTTAGGCGTCAGTTTGTTTTTCTTACAATTTTCTTTACTTTATTGACAATCTTACACACAATTCGAACATTCAGCATTTTTGGTTTTCCTTTTGCGGTAAGGCTGTCATCACAATTTAGTCAGGTTGGAAAATTTTATTGCCTAGATCGATACCCCCCAATAGGCCAGTAGTAAGTGCTCAATATTGTAGTTTTTTAAGTAGTAAGTAAAGACTTGTAAGATATCAGATATACCATTTTGTAGCATCAATTGAAATAAGATAAGAAAGGCAATTTTTTAAGTATGCAGAGCCGAAAACTATGGGCTTGGCAGCCAAATTTACATCCGGCTTTTAAAAAATAATGATATATTTCTGGATATTCAATAAACTGAGTGATTATTTGACAATCATTTCTCAGTAAATACAATATGTTGACTTACAATTTGATTTTGTGATGATCTATACACTTCCAGTTTAAGAATAGGCATCTCCATACTGTAGAGATCCATATGGACTTTTGGAGCAAAGATAGCAAATATAATATAATAAATTCGTATTTTGAGAGTGAAATTCTTATACAACATAAAAGTTTTATTTTACTACGTAAAAGAAAAATGATGTTTGTGATATCACGTTTTTTAAATTATAATTTATACTTTGATGTTTATTTATAATACTAGTAGCCACAAGGAATAAATATTATATGAATATTTATATATTTTTTTGATAAAAAAAATGTAATACATTATACTAAATTAATTAGGAAAACAAGCACGAGATAGTTTTTAAGGTAATATTTTAGAAACATTTACAAATTGTTTTGCGCGCGTAGTATACATTAATAACCCAAACTATGTAATACACAGATATTTATATATTTTTTTGCAACCGCGTTTGAGTATTTTTTGCACGTAACAACAAAAAAATCACATTTTTACAACATAATTTTCACGTACTTTTAAATAATATCCGGTAAAAATGGTTTTTACAAAGAAAAAGTTTATCTTATTATAGTTAATTATACATTTATGGAAAAATATGGAGGCTTTATTTACAGCTATAGTTAATTCATTTCCTTTCTTCACCTTAATAACACTTACACCTACTTGTAAACACAATCACATTGTTTTTCAGTTTCTACTATGTATGATACTTACTTTAAAAAAAAAAATACAATTCCTTCAAAAATAACACTTTAAACATATCGGCTCAAAATAAACTTTATGTAAATGAGGGATACTTTTCCGCAGTAAACTTATTCAACCATACTAAAGCTCAAAGATAATTTTGAACACAATTTTTTTTTACCAATGCTTTTGAATTTATATTTCTACCTGATTATATACAATATGGTTGTTCTCTACAAAAATACCTGTTTAAATATTATATTTTTAAATTCAACGGCGCATAAAACGATCAAATATTTAATTGAATAAAGTTATGTATGTAGTCAAATCATTTATTTGTTTTCTAGCATTTCATTTATATCTTCGATGAAGGTCCCCACCACTACCAATACAATACTATACATATTACTATATTTCCTGGTTTTTACTTACCGTTAATTGCTCACATCGTCAATGTGAGAGCATACAAACACATTCTGGAGACTCAAAATTCCGATCAGTGCTTAAAGGCCTATTACACTACACAATATTAAGTGCTCTTACTGCAGAGTGGGCGTGGTCTCTTGTATGTGCTTTAAGTGCCTAAGGCTTACTACACCGCACTTAGTAAGGGCAAGGGTGCCTTGAAATAGTGCAGTGTAATATGCCTTTTACTTCTCGGCTCTTTAGATTTATTTGAAATTTAAAAATCCAGCACGAATTTTTCAAGACAGCAAGTCGTATCTGTCAGTCGCTTAGTCTAATTTATAAATTATGGACATAAAAGTTCGCTTACACCATAATAACTCAAATTATTATTCTTTGACAATTATTACATGTGAAGTTATTAAATGTTTAAGCATAGTATATTCTGTTGAAGTTCACTTAAATAATAAAATTAATCGTACTATGATAGATCAACATATATAATAGATTTTTTTTGGGTCTCAAAACTATTTTCTATGAAGCTAAGTGTTTTAAATAAATAGCCGTCTTATTTGGCGTTGATAGTGGTTATATTTTTTGTAATTCATCTTCTTTTAAAATACTGACAGAGAAAACGACTTCTTTAAATGATGCTTGAGACAGTCCACTGGACATAGTGAATAGCAGAATAGTTTTGTTTTTTAATTGTTTTAAATTTCATTATTTTGTTATCAAATCCATGCTATAGTTTTTAAAACATAGGAAAAAAATTAGGCTTTAAAATTGAGTTTTTTTAATTTTAATGCGACGTTTGTGGAATATAACAATACGTTTTCAGTGATTTTAGAATAACTGTACAATGTTTGAACAGAAAGCATTTTTTGCTTCCTGAAAATGTGATTTTGAATAGAGAATAAAATAAAAGCTCCGATATGATTTTTACCGCCAAAACATAAAATATTTCGTTTTGACAAGAATTATCAAATAAAATGTAAGTTCAAATATCGAACACTAAATTAGATTAATTGATCCTTTGTATCAAGTTCTATGTTCAAATATCAAGTGTCAGTTCATTACTGTTATTAACTATATTTCTGATACGTTTTTTTTAATAATTGTACTATTTTTTTGGTCTTGATAATCTTTAATTACTTATTTTCTTCTTACATATCCGCAATCTAATTGTAATATATAAACACCACATGCCGCTTTCATGAATCCCTGTCATTCACCAGTATTCTTACGTTGTTCCAATCCATGCTTGCATCCCGTAGTTTTGCCATAAATATTTTAGATGGTATTTAGTGGTTTTCCAGGACGTCGGAAACCAGTCAGCTAGAAGAATAAGTAGGTAAGGCTCTCTTAAGGTATTTACAATACGTGACCAAGCCAGGTGCAGCGTCACAGCTTCAATCTTTCAATAATGAGTGGCTAGCATGGATAAACTATACAGTCAATTTATTATAAATATATTATTTTTAGAAGTATAATTATTTGTGGAATTATTAATATATAATTAAGACCATTTGATTATGCTCAAGTGGGTTGAGCTAGTGTTTGTGTACACTCTTAATCACTCGCAATCCCGGCAACGTAGAGTGTGCACCTCGCTACAGATGAATACGAGTTCGACTCCCAGATCCTCAGGTTTTTTTTAAATCCAAAAATGCAGGACTGGATGTCTATTGAGTTGATAGTGTACATATGCACGTATAAAGTGTAAACATATATTTTCATATTGCGAAGATATTAATGCTACAAATGGAAGTAGCAATATTTGTTTTTATTAATCAAACTTTAAATAATATTAATATTACGTACTGAGAGAATGTTACAAAATGTATTTATTACTGTAAAATGAATCTAATTATTTTGAAACCATTATTTATTATACCCAACGGAATGACATTAATTAGTTGTTTGTTTGTGCATTTCGAATTCATGATAAAAACATACGAATAAAAAATAATATTTATTTCAGCCGGTCAGCAAACTATCAGAAAGTCGGTGGTAAAAATTGATTGGATTTTTAAATGGTACAGAAATGTCGTCGATGACGTCATGCGGTGTGTTTACTTCCGTATATAAATTCCAGTGGCGGCGCAATGTCCAGTTTGTGTGTAGAGTCCGCGTAATAAATTTCACTGTGATTCACTCAGTGGTAGCGTTGAAAATCGGACTCATGTATGCTATTCCACACGGCCGGTAATAAATTATGTGATTTTTTTTCAAACAAAACTCGTGTGTAATAAATTGGGTTTTTTTCGACGAATATTTCACGCGGATGCATTAATATAAATCTTTTATGACGATATTTTACATTGTCTGTTTGGAAAATATAAGTTATATCAGTATTTCGATCCATTATTAAATTACAATCTGTCGAATAGATCTTACACTACGTGAAAATTGACAGTTCGAACACATAAAGTGCAATTCCATGTTATATTGAAAGTTATGACTGATCAAATACTAATGGATGTATTCTAATGGACAAGATAAATCAACAACCTCTATTAGAATAACATATCATCTTAATAGATTAACTATATTCGATGTAAGGCAAAATATGATATTATTTTAAAACAAGAAAAACAATTATTTAATATGGTTTCATAGTCTACTAACATTTCAATGAAAAGTTTACATAAGTTATGTTTTTATATGTTTAAGAAAAATATTGATTTTACTAAAATAAAAACACAAATTAATCTCTTAACATATTTTAAACAGTTAAGCTGATTCTGGTATAATTTAAACAAACTTTCGATGACTAAGTTCAAGTTATTTTTAATTTATATTATATTAAAAATATACTTGTAAAAGCAGTTATTGTTTTATGTTTATTTGATAACTTGTCCTCCAATAATACAGCTATGAATGATAAAAACTCGAATTACACAAACCAACAGTGGGGTTCATACTATGTATTAGAGTACATTAAGGAAAAAAATGCAAAAATTAAATTAAATGAAGTAATTTTTAATGTTAATAATATCTAGAGGAAAACATGTTTATCATAATATTTTAAATTATTAGAGTATAATTGAATAGAGAGTTAAAATAATATTAATAGAATTTATAGGATAACTCTAGTGAGGAGTTCTAAATAATTAACGAATACTTATATAATATTTACTATCACTGATTAAGCTTAAAAAAGATGAATTGACTCCCTCACTAAATTATCCGTTTTGCATAATTTATTTTAATACGTCTCATGGATTATTTTTTTTTTTTAACACATTTATGAGATTTTACTCCCTTTTATTGAGAATAAAACTTCCAAACACAAACGAATCATTTAACTACACGAATAAATTACATGCTTCGACGCTGTTTTATAAATTAGTGAATAATTTCAGAGTTACTTGATAGTTCCTAGAGCTAAAGTAAATTTTATTCAACACCACATTAATTTTGATGCTCATAATAGCATACAAGAGATATCATTTTCGTCGAAAGCTATCACTTCAAAATTTATATCTATCACGTTTTGCTTCGTATCTAAAGGGAAACTTTGCCACATTTTACAAGAGCATATATTTTACAAGTTTCAATTACCTCAGGCTGTTTTAATTAAGATTTCTAATTGTAACTATTATAAATAATTAAAATCTAAAATTCAGCATTCTGCCTTAGAGCTTTATTCATATCATTAGAGAAAGTAAACAGCCTCAAAAAGCTTTTTGTGTTTTAAATTCTAAATGGACTGTATGTAAAATACATTCTTTGGGATTAAAATACACAACATACCAAATCAATTAAATAAAAACATTTTATTTTCTACAAGACCAAGGCGTATTTATTTAACATACAAGTTATTTATGCAATACTATTGTATGTTTATTACGTATTCCATTGTTTTTACTATTGCTCCAACGAATAGTTATATATAATACTATCCAACAAATGATATATAATAATAAATTGATAACGCGGTTATCTGGTGAAACCTACAACTCTTATAAATAGAGTTTTTGAAGAAAACTCAGAAAAAGTCTTTTAAACTAACAACTATTGAATCGATGGGGAATTAGAAACTGTTTCAAAGTAGAGTTATAATTATGTTTTCTTATTTCAATTCGAATATATGTAATATTCAATTAAGTGTTTGTTAATGTAAGTGTTAAAAAATATCCTTTCTCCTCGTTTCAAATTAAATGTGTTTTTTCAAAATTTATTTAGATATATTTACTCGATAGTATTAATAGTATTGTAAACTTTTCATAAGACCTTATTTTTTATTTAAAGCATTTTTATATTTATTATATATTGTATAAGTATATTCATTCAAAACGTAATTACGAGTACATCAGAATTTAATGTCACCAGAACATGTATATATTTGTTATTTTTTTTAAATAGAGTCTAGGTTATATCTCTAATATTGAACCGAAATATCCTATTATACAGGATTTTAATATTTTTTGTAATATATCGTACATCATCCATTTAATTTATGTACGCCTACTATGATGAACCAATTGTTGCCGAAAGAATCACATTGACTAAAAAATATTAACAATGACCGTGGGTGAATTTTTGAAACTCGAGTACCCCTTTCCACGCGGCGCCACTCGTAGCCCACTTGTAACCAGTTATCTGCGGTCAAATTTTCCACTTAGTTTTGTATAAAAAATCCCTTTCATGTCAAAAGCACAAAAAGCGATAAATTATTTGTTTGCTAAACACATTAGGATGCGATGGCGGCGCGTGATGACAAATTATTTTGTTCGATCTCATTGAAAATATTTAGGTCATCAAAATATAAAAAAATATTCATTATGAAATTCAAGAGGCATGATAGGTACAAAAAACAATACTTTATTTAAAAACAAAAATATTATTCTGGAATAAATGCTCACTCTATTCATTAGTATTGGGCAAGAAAGTATGGTTCTATTTAAAACGTGTCACAAAAAAAGCACAAAGAGAGATTATAGCAGTTGCGTTCTCGAACATGTAAATGTTAACCCCAAAATATATTGTAGATTCGACATATCAATCGCACGGGTTATTACACGCATTAGACCAGTGCTCCGCAAACAGTTTTCCACGGCACACCGGTGGGCCGTGAGCCGGATACAGGTGTGCCGCGGTCAAATTTCTCGTATTCTACAGTATAAGAAAAAGGTAAGCAATACCGCCTATATGATGGCATTTCTTACTTATGGTGTGCCGGGACATTTTGGAAAAAACGTCAAGTGTGTCATGAAAAATAATAGGTTATGGAGCACTGCATTAGATCCTTCTTCAATATTTTTGCAAAAAAAATCCTTGCTGTAGTATTCATACCAATCAATTTACTAATATTTGTTGATTGCCTTCTAAGCGCTTGGATAATTATTATTTTTAATAAGTTTTTTCGAATTCCTAATTATTTTGTTGTTTTTTCAAATTATATGTTACGATTTCATTTAAATCTCATCACACATTTTTGTTCACAGACGATTTTTGCTCAACCGTATATTCAACTTTTATATAATTTAATATAATATATACCACAACATCAATCCAACAGTAAGACGATCAGCAAAAAATGTCGTTTTAGATATAATAAATGTGACAAATCCATTATATTACAATAGTAATATATTTATAAACTTTGATCAAACTTACAATGACAATAAGTAAATCAACAGTTAGTAATTAGGTTGTCTTACTACTTAAACTTAAACTTACTTAAATCACCGATCAAAATTATATGTATAATATTTTAAAACGATACAGAAAAATTAATAGTGCTCTACTTTAAGTATGTAATAAATAATATTTCAAAGTATGCAAATCCACAGCAGCTGTTTTTCTAAATTATGATTCTTATATTTTCCTACTGGTGCAATGACGTCAGATAGATGTTCAAATTATATTATATATATACGAGTAACTTGATGTAAGTTTATAAGCCTTTGGTGCTGAGATAAAAGAAGGGGTAAATACTGTGGTATATTTTTCACCACGTACGGCAATGAAGATCCTGTACCATAAATTCATACGAAGAGGTTCCTCTGCAAAATTGAACGCCTGACACTCGAATTTAAATGTTAATTTTATGTTCGTCTCCCGCGCAAAAGCTTAGCAAGTCTCACACTTGTAACTTTAAAAAACGACGCCTTAAATTTGCGCTACGCTCTTTGGGAGCTGGGAACGAAAAATCACAACAAAGAGAATCGCGGATCGGAATAATTACGTCACTAATTAAAATACGTGACAGAAATGATAACCATACATTTCGTTTCTTATGTTTGGCGGCGAAAGATAGAAGCCTTCGTTATATCGCCAGTAAAAAGTTACAGCATCATTGCTCCATCATATATTGTATTCTTTGAAGAGAAAATAGGACGGATCCTAACTAGAAACGTTTAACATGTAATGTACATTAGCGTAACTAAGGATAGGTCATAAAGTTCTGGTTTACTATCATCATCACAAAAAAAGCTTTTTATATTCTTATCGACTAATAAGTATTTAAAACAACAATTCTCTTTGATTGCTTTTAATTAATTATATACTTTTCAAAAATTGCCACAAAGTTGTTTGCAATATTTGTTTCTTGTGTGAAGTATATGGCAACCATTATAACGGTTAATTATCTGGCATTCTTAAATTTCAAAAAGATTAACACGTGGCTTTCATAATTTTGAATAAAAATTATTTAAATTCATCTTTGGCTATAATTCAAATATCGCCTTTCTAATTACAATTTTATACCTGTACTACTGCTGCAACTCCATATGTCAATATCAAGTTAGAACCATCACCAATGACGCTAGCGTAGTTTTTAGCGTGCGCGCCTAGCAATCCGGGGGATGCGGGCTCGATTCCCCATCTGGTCGGATTTTTAAAAATCTGAAAATGCAGGACTTGGATGCCCATTGGGTTGAGTAATTGTTTGACAAACGATTCTCGTGAAAAATAATCTGCCGAGACGTCTTCACACTGTGCAGATCCATATGCTCCACGTTGGGTGCGAACATGGTAAATAAATAAAACTGCTGCAACTCCATATGTCAATATCCAGTTAGAACCATCACCAATGATTTTTTTACTGTATATACCTAATTAACTGCAACGCCCTTATTTTGACTGTTTAGAGAAACAGCTATCAACTAAATCATTAATAAATATGATTGAATTATTTTATAGTGAACTTTTTCAGTAAATATAATTTTAGCATTAATTTAGTAAACAGCCAAATGTTTTTCATCACATGTATCGACGTAAATACTAATTGATCAGACTAAATTAATGCTGGTACAGTTAGCGACCATCGATAAGGTTTGCGCAGTTTTGACTACTGTTCATGTAGCTTTAATGTAATGATCCTCTGTGAAAAAAATAATAATCGTTTTAATTTGGATATTATTACAAAGAAATCTCATTCGCGTCGCCTTTATTCCATAAGTTGAAACTTCATTTACTGATTTTGTAACGTAAATCTATGCACCAGTGTATTAGGCACGTTTGTATTATTATTTATAAAAGAATTATTAGTAGGGACACTTACTATATACTTTTCACTTAAACAATATTAATTATTCCAATTATTCATTTTTGTACCGCATAATTATTAGCGTCGGTGATTAAAATTTCAATAGAACTGTGGTCCTATACCAAAGTCCGTCTTCTTATCATTTATAACACTACATACTGAGTTGAAATTTAATGACCTCAAACAAACTACGGCACTTCATTCAATCATTTATCCGAATAAACCAAACGTTGTTACTTAAAATTTGTAAAATTGTGATACACAACACTCTTTTTGTTGTATGTAAATGTAAATCTAGCCACTTGGGAGTTTTTTCCTCACAAATGTGTGATCTATCAGATTTAGCATAGACGTTGACTTTTAGTAAATTTGATAAAATCCGGGTCACCTTAAAAATGTACCACTTAACGCCGAGTAAAATTTTTGTCTGTCCTGTTACCTTTATTCTCACTCTTTATTGCTTTATTATTGTTACTGTGAATGTTTGACAACCAATTTTGAATAAATTAGAATAATGTTATGTATTAAGACTTTTAAATAACTTTAATCGTGCATTATTTTAAGTTTCTCCAAAAGAATAAACTTTCGAGCAATTAGATGAATTGGATACACTTTAAAAGCTCATTATACTTTGCCATTCAGGCGTAAGATTACAATATTGTTTAAAAAACTTATTAATTTTTCACCGCTCCCTTTGTTTAACGGCCCTTTTTGTCAAGTTTAATAATAGCCGAGCGGGCTGATAGTAGCACGAAAAAAAGTTATTAAGACATTGAGAATTTTTTTCGGCTCACCCATTTTTGTCACAAGTTATTTGTCATTTTTAGTGAAAGCCTGCGGCACAAAAAATCTTCCAGAAAAAATACTTTCGCGGTAATAATAACATCGGATAATATGCTTATGTTAGCAATATCAACTTTATCGTTAAATATTTATGAATCAAATATATTTTATCCGATTTTAGTAATAAGTAATTCTACGTACAAAATCCTACGTTTTGATTTATTGAATGTACGCTTAATTGTAATACTGTAATAAAACTTATATCTTTTATTCCTATTCATACATAGCCTGCATTTTTTTTAATCACCTTGGGGCCTTCTATCAGATTGTTTTAGTCGTCCACCTTAAAAAAATACAAATGTTTTCATTGTTCTTATGTAAATATTCTCAATATTCTACTAATTATGTTATATAATAAACAATTTTCTCTAACATACTTCTTTTTCTTATACCATGTCCACTTCCAAAGTGTAAAGAATCCACTCCGAAATTAAATTATATAGATCTCCGCACTGTGAAGACGTTTTCAATGAACATGCAGTCCTGCATTTTTACAATTATTATTATAATTATAAGCTTTTATTTAGTTCTGCTTTGACGGTTCAACGTCTTGCCGGTTTGCGTCATCGCTGGATTATTAGATTATAAAACATCCGACAGATACGGGAATCATAATCCTATTCCCGGCATTCATTCTCTGACACTACACATCAAATTTACCAGAATATTTTTAACCAGAAAAAATAAACAACAAACAAATAATTGAATTTCTTTACTTCACGTTACGTTAAAATATAAATTTACACGAGAAAAGAGAAAATGAAATGTTAAAAAACGTACATAGAAGGTGATTCAAATCGATACATGAACGAAAACCTGGACGATATAATATATAAAGATTGGTTATAAGAAAAAGAAAAGTAACACAAATATGTCATTATTAAAATCAAAATGACTTAACTGTTATAGTTACTCATTAAAAAATCTTTTTGCGTTCGTTATATATGAATTGATTTCCAATATGTTGTCATATTAATGTTAATTAATCCGTGATATGCAGAGTATCAGAATAAACAAACACTGTCACATGCAATTCGCATTGCAATGTATGACCATTTTACAATAAACATTCACGATGTTAAACGTACCAAATGTAATAATAAGCCGCGTCAAATGCAACAATACTCCACAACACATTAACTTACTGTGAAATGTCAAAACCGCTAAATTTTCACCTATGACTTTTATATACACAAGAAAGATTACACCATAAAATAAACTTTTGTTTAAACTCTGACTACCCCCTTTTATGCATACTTTGTTTTTGTTGCATACATTAATAATATACGTCAATATTTTAATCTGTATACTGCTTTTATGACATAATTATATACAAATAGCTTTTTCATAGCCAAACTTAGTGTAGGGATGAATCTTTTTGTTTATAAATGTTATTATATTATAATATTTGATAGAGGTAAATCGTAAAGTAACATTCAATATTAATATTTGGCGCATTTATTTCGTTAGAAATAAATATTTTCAAAATTGGTTGTATAACACCTATTCGTTATTATCCAAATTTTCTTTTCTAATATCTTTAACGTTTTCACAGTTTATTTATTTAAACGCTGATATATTCATTTATTTATTTTATCGGGGTCGTAGATAAGTTCAAATCCAATTCGAAAACTAGAGTTAATGAGTTGTATAATTGGCTGAAAACTAAGTTTCGTGAAAAATACTTCTAAAAAAAAAAAATTTTCAAATGAGTAGACTCGGATACCCTCTTTCTAGAGTGGTCATTTTCATACACATTGAGATCCATATGCTTCATTTTGGAGTGAAATTTTAAATCATTTTTTCATATTCCATGCCCACTCCCAAAGTGGAGCATATGAATCTACAAAGTGTGAATACATCCACACCAAAAGTGGATTATGTAGATTTCCGTAACGAGAATTTTTTGTCAGAAATTGCTCAACAAAATGAACATCCAGCCCTTCATTTTTTGATTATCAAAAATCTGACAGGTGAAGGAATCGAATCCACATTCCCCGGATTACCGGAAATTTAAGGACACCAATAATGTATATTTATTAAAATTAATTTTATTATAGTTCAATTGTTGATATAAATCTCTCCGGTAGCGTAATTAGTAGCATCAGCGCCTTGCAATTCGGGGAATGCGTTGGATGTTAATAATCTAACAAAATCAGGATTGGGTGCCCATTGGATTGAGCAATTGACTGACAAACAATGCTCGTAAAAAATGATTCGCAAAA
Organism: Rhyacophila evoluta; assembly: GCA_022683975.1. Taxonomy (NCBI): domain Eukaryota; kingdom Metazoa; phylum Arthropoda; class Insecta; order Trichoptera; family Rhyacophilidae; genus Rhyacophila; species Rhyacophila evoluta. The sequence continues at coordinate 4,394 of JAGVSQ010002817.1, read as the reverse complement.
CGGAGATCTATATACTCCACTTTCAGAGTGGATATTTTCACTCTGTGTAGATCCATATACTCCACTTTGAGACCAAACATGGTGTGCAAAAAAAGTTTCGTTAGAAAACATTGACTTTATTTGTTTTTACATAATTGAAAATGGCTTTTTAAAATATTTAACTCATGATGATGAGTTCAACGACCGATAATTATATTCATAAAATTTCTATGATTTTTGGATGATGAAAATTATTGGAAAGAAACATAACTGTAGACAAACTATTTATTAGTTCAAAATATATGTGCAATGTTAAATCATGAAAAAATATACAAAGAATTAACTTTCAAAAAAAAGTTTGATGAAAGCTTTTTTTAAATTGTACTCAAAAACCGATAAATTGTCAATACAAAACCGTTATTCGGTATATTGAGTTATTCAAATGAGATCGGTAGCATGTTCCGGTTATTGAAAGCTACGGAAAAAATACACTCACGTGAGTCATTAAATCTTAAAAAGCCAGAAATTGGTCCATGCGATAAAAACTAATGGGCATAATGTTTTTATAGCCCTGCCTTTTGAGTAGACCAATTGAAGCGGAAAACGTTTCTGCAACCGAAACAATTGGGCCATTCCTCAGCCGCGGTGCCACAAATCAACCAGAGCACCCCCTCACCATCCTCTCCGACTCCTACCCTTACTTTTGCCAGCCCCTACTCCACTGCTAACAGTCCTACGTCCGGAGTATGAGCGTCTGGTAGCTCAACACGAACACCCTTGATTTACGAGGGCGGCTCAAATTTGACCCGGATTATTTTTTTCAATTTGTGGAGACCGCGGCAACATTTCGATCGTTTATTATATAATTTGGTGATTGGTATTTGAAGTCTAACAAAAGTGGTTACTATGAATCATTGGTACTCAACCTTTCCATATCCAAGTCTCACTTTTAATGATCTTTGCAACTTCTCACATTACTTAAACGTACATGTACATTTATCGTGTATAATTTTCTTACTATATACAACACTAACTTATATCTACACATTGATTTTTTATAATAAATCTACTGTCTTGCGCCATAGATAAAGTCGTAACAAATAGGTTGAAATTTTTATTTTAACAATTGTGATTTTTTACAATGTATCGAAGACGCAGATCACTTGTTTGTTTCACACATTTCTATAAAATAAGGTTACGACTCAAAAAGGTCGAGAGCCTGTGACCTTAAATATAAAATGAATAAGCAACAAGTTCTTACGTTGAATCGATTGTCATTAAAAAAAATTAACTGCTTTGAATTAAATATTGTCAAATAAATAGGTTATTACTTTTATTTATAAGCGATCAATTATGTATTTGATTTCGTAAAAGTTTTGTCTTTTCAATTTGATTCTATTTTTATTATTTAATTATATTTTGAATCAAGATTTTTTTGATTAAATAATTAAGAGCTTATTTGATTAAACATCTAAATTATTTTTTAATAAGCTTATGTGTAATACTTGCATTGGGAAGCTTTTCAGTACCGAACGTTGCGGGTTCACATCTCGCAACCACACGCCCAATAAAGGTGTGTGAAATAAATAATTTCATCAAATCTTATCAATTAAATGTCATGTTTTAAAAATTAATAAAGTATTTATCACGTTATAAGTAGAATCTGTTTTTAAATCTTTGTAAAACTTCTTAACTGTTTCGTCAATGCGCTGTAGATTTTTAAAGGGATGATTTTAAATGCGAACTGCCTCAATTTTTATACCCTTTTCTCTTCACTGAGCATATCAAAATCCTGCAAACATTGTCGCCGACCGATTGTGGCAAGGCCGACTGTAAGTCCGCGATTTAAAATGCTAGCAACTCACTTTGATGCCCTGAAAGAAAAACTCGGCCTACTTTATTGGCGTACAATTTTATTACATGAAGGCAAATTCGCATTTCAAGTTTATTACAGATAGCTTTCGTTTCAGCGTAAATATTTTATTCCTGCAAAAAAATCTCTGCTTCTCTGAATGTATTTCTTTTTTGACCATATCTGTCCCAATGTGGAGCATATTATTGCAAGGATCCACTCAGCAATCTCCAGGGGTATGTGTCACATCAATCGCTTTGAATCATCACAACGTATAAGAGTACCCTTAAACTTCTCAGAATACAACATGCGGATAGTGTTCAATGGTTTTTCATGACGCTGGATTTTTTTATGGTGAAAAGGAAAGACAAGCAAGACTAGAATTCTCTCGAGGCATCTATCCACGTTTAGTCACTTTCATTCTCGCTCTTTAAAAAATGGGTTAAATCTTTAAAATAAAAATTACTTAGAGATTTATTTGGCTTATCATTTCAAATATGTTGTATCTAAATATATATATATACGATTTCTTAGACACATTAGACAGAACATATTTAATTCCTAATAATAAAATAAATGCTAGACAAAGCTTAAAATTTGAATTATATAATTTATTTTATATTTAACTTCACAGCAAAATCAAACAACACATAAATATTACGCAAGAAAAGGTTTGGTGAAAATATATTAGGTACCTTCGTGGAAAAATGAAAAAGCGATGAGGAAAAGGGAAGAAAATGATGACATGAGGTATTAGTCTTATAGGCATACGAGTAAACACCTTCTTACAACAATAAATATATACTTACTAAACCAAGGACGTTTCGTATTACAATGAAGAGATAGGATACTACGGAAAATGTAACTGTTTTCAATTCCTCGAGCTTTTTTTCTTTTAGTTCACAAAACTGGCAAAATAATAAATAGACATTCTCAAGTATTAAGTGTTATGTTTTGTCTTTCTTGAGTTTGTAATGTTCGAAGATTTTTCTTGGAAAATATAGGCTTTAAGCACGTACTACTATTTTCATAATAATTTATTCGCGTATTTTTGAGATATAAGATACATTTGAAGGTCTAAAAAAGTAAATGATATCTATTATATATAAAGCACAGCTATTCATGACTACTAAAATTATTAAATAATATTTCCATAGTCTGCTTCAATTACTAAGTATATTTGTGAACAAGTTGTTGCCCTGCTGCTACTCCAATGCTGATGAGAAAATACTAGGATTCATGAATGTGTCTCAAATGTTACAACGGTCATAGTGATTATTTTTTCTTCATTTTCGCTATAAAAGTGGAGCATAATGGTTTCAAAAGTGTGACAATAGCCACTCCATGAATAGAATATATTATTTTTTGGATTAAAAAGACTTATTTTTCATGAGAATTAGTTAGATTATAATTACTCAACCTATACGGCATTCACTCTTGCATGTTAAGATTTTTTATGAAAATCAACAGCTGGTAGTTTCATTATTATTTTTTTAGAAAAATATACTCTCTATTCTAAGCCACTTAATTGTACTCCGGTCCTGCATTTTCGGATTTGATGGATATGGAACTCGCACCTGAGTTCTTCAGACGAGCAAATTAGCCTCTACACTACTGGTTAGACAAAAAAACAAGACTATATGCGCATTGGGTTGAGTTATTGAAAATCAATTTTCGTGAAAAATAATCTGTCATGTCTTTACATTGTGCAATACCCCACTTTCAGAAAAGACATCTTTGTACTGTGTTGATCTTATATGCTCCGCTTTTGGAGCGAACATGGGGAAAATATTCAATGGATCAAAATAATAATTAATACGATAGATGATTTGAAGAGAATTTCAAATAATATTTGAATGACACTTTAATTGTCAAATCGCATGATTTGCGAAATCACTGAAACATGTAAATTTAAGTACTCAGCCAATAAAAAGCCACATTTATAAACACAATGTGGTAATTATTCGAGCATTGAAGTCATAATTGAATGCAGAGGGAGCATATGGCAAAACCATCCGCTACAATTCAACTTAATTGAATTTTCAATTTATTAATTGCTTTTTTTATTATATTCATTCCCATGCAACTAAACCAATCATGTGACAATTAAAAAAAAATCTTTTATATTACATTTTTTTTTTTGTTAAAAAAATATTCTTAAAAAACTTATCAAATTAATTACTTTGCTTTATTTATAAAAATAATGGAGTTAATAATAATTTTACAAAAATAATAAGTGACTTAAAAATTATCAATAATGTTATATTCATAATAGAATACTAAGCTGCCCCTCCAGTGGCAGATTAATTAACGTACCTACTTCTAATCTGGAGGTCGCGAGTTCGAATCTAACAGTTGTAGAATTTAAAAAAAATAGAGGTGCATGACCGAATGTCTTATGATTCGGATCTTTGGCTGACACTGAATTTTTTTTATACCATGTTCGCTCCAAGCTTTGAGCACATAGATCTACACAGTATGAAGATATCCCCACTCCGAAAGAAGAGGATATGGATATTCGCAATGTGAAGACGTCTTGACAGATTATTTTTCACGAGAATTG
>JAGVSQ010002816.1:0-23413 GCA_022683975.1 Rhyacophila evoluta | reverse complement strand
TCGAATCAACAACTCAACTAGCAAGCATCGCGCCGTTCGTCGTTTGTTTCCATCCACTGTTATAAGCGTCTTTCTCCGTGAACATAAAACACTGTAATTGTAATACAACTGTAATAACCTTCTGATATTTCAACTTCAATAATTCAAAGCATTGAAGATTATGTGAGAGTGTTTCCTTGGACCACATCAACATCCTACACATCCACAAGCTAACCAAACAAAACAAATAAAGAATTTAGAATTGCGTCTAAAACTTATGTATAATATGCATATATGTAACATTAGGATTTTGCTCCCAGTCCTTGTTATCTTAGCATGCATGATTAATTACTTTGCCACCAAAATGTCTGTGATTGTATGATAAAACTGATTATATTGATTACAATACATTATTTTAAATAATATTAAATGAAGTTTACTTTCTTCGATATTGACATCCATATTAATAAAAAAAAATATAAAAAATTCCAATAATTTTAAAGTTTTCTTTAAAAACATAGCTCACCACTTATTGTTAGGTACCGAGTTACGATTAAAAATTATTTCCACCGAAATTTACCGTTGTCAAACAATTCGTAGCATGACACCTTCGACCACCAAATCACCTGTTTAATACATACATACCTTCACGTTGTACGATATACGTGGTGTAACGTAGATCGGGTGATATTTACCCAACATGCGCCGGAGGCAATGTTTATCTAACGTTCGGAACCGGCGGTATTATAATTTACATACAAATGCCACATCACGCATCGCCCATGACGAATATTTACGCCAAAGCCATAAAACCTCCCTCCGAAGTCGTAATATATTTTCACGGACTATATTAATGATAACACAATACGTATAAATATTAAATATAGTATTCCATCAAAACCGTTTATATACTATATATATTACCGTGTTCACTCAAAAAATGGGGCTTATGGATGTGCACAGTGTGAAAATATACACCTCAAAAGTGGAGTATATGGATCACCAAAATATGAAAACGTTTTGATAAATTATTTTTCACGAGAATTGTTTTTAAAACAATTGCTCAACCTAATGACACCCAGATCTATATTTTTAGATTTAAAAAATCCGATAGATCCGTATTCCTCTGATTTATAGGCGCACACGCTACCAACTACGATAACCGGGGGAACTTCTGATTATATATATATATACTACATGGCTGTAAACGTGGATCATTTATAGATGTCCAACCCAGAAGCGAAGTATACTATATTGACTTCTTTTTCTTTTGGGTGAATTGGTTTTCTGCCAATTGCCCAACCCATTGCATACGCAGTTCTGTATATTAATATTTCTAGTTTTTATCAAATATTTATTTGGGTTTGGTCATGTTTACAGTTTTGAATGACAATTTTGTTAAAATTATAAATTTGCAACTAGTAAATCGAAACATAATTTTAAAAATAATTGTATGTTATGGTTAATGGCTTATTAACTGATTGTGTACTAGTTGTGTAACATTTAAAATCATATGTAAATACCAATTGAAAGTAGTATATAAATAGATGGATTTCAGATGAAATAAGCCAAATAGGACATAATACATCAAAACATTTTCAATGCCTGGTTAAAATACTAAGCAGTATCAAAATATTGAAGATAATCTATTCATATGAATGCAAGTCACTTTGATGTATATATCACTCGTATGCACTATTCTATATATATAAGTCTTTTAATTATAAGGACTAAAAATATAAAAAAGTATCTTGACAAGAATGTTGCTTAACTTTTTTATTGCTGAACAATGAATGGTATATCTTTATGCATGGTTTTAACGATATTTTGTAGTAATCCATCAGCTATTTTATGCCTGTGCGTCTAGCATAATGAGTAAGAAATGTGGTATGTTTCAATTAAAAATAATCTTTATTTATGAGTAGCAATTAATAGTGGCAACATATTTCACTGGAATTCCGAAAACATATAGCAACAAGATGAGGAGATGGAAGAAACTTTCGGTTGTCTCAACATATTTTTTTTTATATTTAAAATAACTTGTTGGTGCAAAGCTTTGTATTAAATGTTGTTTATTCGATACTTTATGGAAGCTTTTTTAATACTAAATACAATCACGTTTCAAAGAGCTTTTTCAGGATTGAACGAATATAAACTATTTTAGTAAGGTTTTTTTGTACATCGCCGATGTTACACTATTTTGAATTTACGATTACTTTCAGTGAATTGAATGCTTAACCTTGTAACCTGTCGACGACTACAGTAAATATTGATTCAGAAGTGTTGATGACGTAACTATATCTTCCCTTACTGTCTACACGTGAAAACAAACACAAGTGTGTATGACCTTAGCGATTGATACGTGATAGATTTGATTAAGGCATTTATTCACGCCTCAAGCAATTTCAATCAGATTTCCAATTTCATACACTTAATAGCCTGCGATCATGGAACCAGACAGTTGAGGTAAATAAACTTCCATCGTTATAAAACTTACTATACTTCTGACACTCGATCATTTATTTTATCCTTTTTCAATTAATAACATCTCACAAATACGTGAACGCTCCATGTTTTTTTAATACATGTCTGCCACAATTTCTATTGAAAATTTATAGCACAATATATAATTACTTCACAAAATAAAAGTATTATGTATGGATGTATTTATGTCTTATGGATGATTTATTTTACAATTAATTATGTATATGCGTAATACTTAATTATACATGTCAAAAGTCGTAGAATTAATGTTTTGCAGAAAATTTTTGGAGCACAAAATATACTACATTTTATTACAAATATTGGTATTTTTTTATTATTTCCAATAGCAGATACAATAAGCTTTCATGGTAATACCCTAAGAAATTATTTAAATCGGATTTTTTTCGCTGAGATGAATTATAGCCAAATTGATCAGTCTACAAAAGTGTTTTATAAATTTTAGTTTATTACTTTAAAGATAATTAAATAGTTTATGTAGCTTTGGGATTCAAATCTCTGATCTTCGGTAACAAAAATTTACGTGCATGTACGTTTGTCTATTCCACTACTATAGTAAATTAATGGGGAACTTCTTTTTTGTATGATAACTTTTTTATTATTTGTTTAATACAGATCCATATTATACAACATATACAGTACGATAGAAAAAAATTACCTTATCCCTCTCTAGTAATTGTCTCTCTTCTAATCACTTTTTAATTATTACAGGCTAAATTTAAATCTCTACCAAGCTATTAGTAGCCCTAAAAATTAAAGTTTTATCTGAAAATTATATGGAAATACAATAAATAGATCTAGCAGAGTATTAAATGGTCTTGAATAAATACGTCTACTTCCACTTTTATAAATATAAATTAAAAAGAATTATAATATGATTTTTTGTGACAACTTTTTCATTATTGATCATTGATAAATCTGTCTGGCCAACTTTTTGGGTAATAATAAATTGAATGAAAATCAATATGTCATCGAGTCGAAATATTGAGAGAGACATTGATGATTTTTGATAATTTTTGCGATTTTTCATCAAAAATTAATATATGTGAACGATTCTAATATTTGATGTGTATTATTTATATAGCTTAACTAATTAAATGATTTCACTTGCTCAGGAAATAAATTATGATAGAAAATATTGTAAAATGATCAAAAGAGAGAAAATCATAAAGGCTCAGAGTAATTTCTAAATGAGGCTAATGTCAAATTAAGTCAAACATCAAAGAAAAAATAATAACTATTCGGTTTCTAAAGACGCTTTAATGTCCTGAGGAAAATAAAAAAATCATTTCCGTAACACATACGTCAGACGTACTACGTTGGCACAAAGTTGGGCATATATCGTCAACGTCCAGGCAAAAGAGACAAGTCCATTTTTAAAATTTTTATGATTTCGAATACATGATAATATTATCATACTCTACTAAACATAACCTTGTTAAAGGATGTTCATACATTTACTCATTCTCCAGTTAAAAAACGATAAATTTGACTTACTCAAGACTCATCTCATATAAAATGATCCGAAATTAATTTTGAAAAATGTAGTAAGTGCTAAATTAGTGATAATTTTATAAAAGTATCAGATCTTAATTTTAAATGAAGATTTTACTGTCTGTTTCCTTAACAATTATCGATAAATCGAATATTTAAAAGTCTATTTTTATTTACTAGATTTAAAATGTGTTGATATTGATTGACAGCCTAAAGGTCATTTTTTCATTTATTTTTTCTTATAATATAAAATTATTATTTCATTTAAAAATATAATTTTGGACATATCTTTTTTATCAGAACTGTGACGATCTATGAAAGTTGGTTTGCATAGTGTTGGTCTAGTTTGCCTCATTTCGATAGTTTCGCATAATGTATACTAATTTAATCTACTCTTACTTGTAGTTTCATATGCTAGTTGGCTTTATTAAGGCATTAATTATCAGCGACCACAAGCTGAGTTTGCTTTCTACTTGCGTACATATTTAACGATAGTTTGCTATGAAAGCTTCTCTATGGCTGGAAAGCTTTTAAAACGCATTATTCTAGGGATCGATACACACCGCATAAATAATTAGAAAAATAATATATTTTACGTTGTAAAATTCAGTTTAACCGTGTAAGATTTTCATATTACCATTTTCCTTTTTATACCTATAATAAATTTTGCAACATAATCTGGAAAAACATAAAGCATTATCAACTGAAAAGTTGTTGTTTCCATGTATTTTACGAGCGTTTTATATATATTTTTTTATCATATATATCATATAGTTTATATAAACAGATTTGTTTAACTATATATATTATATATATGACTCAAAAAAGATAAAAAATTGATCAAATTTCCAAGCCAATATTTATTCAATACTTATTAACGGTAGCGTAGAGGTAAGCGCGCACACCTAGCAATCCAGTGAATTCAAGTTTTATTACCCCATTTTTTTTAAATTCAAAAATTCTGAACAGCCATTCTGCCCATCGGGTTGCGCATATGCCTGACAAACAATTATGATTTAAAATAATCTGTCTATTCGATTTTATATTGCGGAAATCCAAATAATCTAATTTTGGAGCTGATATCTATACATTGTATTGATCCATATGCTCCACTTTTAGAGCAGATATATTTTTTAAAAATTATCATTTTTCTCAGTGGTGCTTGGACAGGACGATAAAATATGAGTGATAGATACAGAGAATACGACGAATGCAAGAACGATAGATTCGCAATTCACCGTATTTGTAAAAAAATTATAGATACATTTTCATAGTTCAAATATTTATTTTGAGTATTTTTCAGATATATAAATATCTTAGAAAACTTTTTTAAGTATACGATTGAGTCGTTAAAAAATAATGATGATATACATCTCACCGTCGCAAGTTTTGTCAAGTATTTAAAATGCCACTTCTATTTATTTTATAACATTATTAAAACTTCAATTATTTCTATAACAATGGCTTCATTGTACAAACATGGTAGAATTTTGAAAATAATTATTCCTCATACTTTTTATGGATTATTGCAATATTAATTTTCCATTTTAACTACATAATAATTTTTAAATTATTTAAAACTGGTAAACTTCCATATGTGATATGGAATTTAAAATCAATTTCCATCCAGCACCATCAGTCGAAAATATTAATTAAATAATAATTGTTTACTTGACAGTAAAATAATATTGGATTCAAAACATCAGAGTACAGAGTAAAAAAACGAAATTAAAAATGACATTGTAGACTTTGTCGAGACAAATGACGATAGAAAACAATATTGTTTGTCACGGTTCATACTATGGTTTTGAGTATACATAAAAGTATACGTAAAAGAATACTTTATTGGTTCTCATAATCAATTACCCACGTATTTATTGACTACATGACACTCAATTCCAACCAAGTTCTGTTAAGTAAAGAGAAAATATATTAAATAATTGATTATTACATATATACGAAACAAATAATCATATTTTTCTGTGAATTGATGTATGCAGATGTTTTTTACAATCAGTTATTTATTATAAATTCAATATATTTTTTTTGTCTGCTAAGATATGTTTAAATAAAAATATTGAAGTATGAATTCGAATTAAAAATAAATTAGCCTATTTTTATAAATCCAAATAGTCCATATTTTTTTTCGAGTAATACCACACAATTGAAATAAGGAATGTGACTCAATTATTTTTTCTCTTCGTTACACACTAACTTTATAGATTCAACAATAATTATAACCAAGCAAACAGTGCAACTATATAATTCATATAAATACCATGTATTTTATTACAAATGCTTTTACTTTAAAAAATAATATGAAAACCTAAATTTCAAATGAGGAATGTGACCAAGTTTTTGTTAAAGAAAAAAGGCAGGTTTGTAGACTAAGATGACAACCTAATTTTTAGATAAAGAAAAAATTTGAGCAATTCTATCGTTTATATTAATAATAAACTGGAGCAGAAAATCTTGGAATATAACATTTATACATTTAAATCAATATTACTTAAATATTGTACACTATTACGTAGATAAAAAAAACCTATGAAGCTGTAAATATTGTGATACATTCGACGACAGTAAAAATTTTGTGTTTGTGATGTTGAAAAAAGAGTCACATTTTTTTCATACTTTCGTCTTTCAGGATATAAAAAGGCTTTAAAAAAAGTTGCAATTAAAAATATCAATTCAAAAATATCACCGTCGATGATCACTTCCGCTGTGCGACACATCGCGGACTTTTAATTACAATTTGGGAATATCCCACAGAGCCCCCTCGGGTGCGATAAAGCACTCCGACTGGGCTGGGTAATTCGTCCCTGCGCCGGCCCTGGAGGCGAATCCATCTAATCACGGGCCGGACTAATGCAATCAGGCGATAAACATTAAAGTAATTTGACCTTTCAGCATTTCAGTTCAATGAATGATGCAACTAAAATTTATTATTAACCAATCAAAATTCACCAGGTGTTTCTAAATTAAAATTACCATCAACTTTTTAAATGTATTCCTAATTTTATTCGACTTGAGTTCTTTACGTAAAATTTAAATTGAAAATTAAACAAATATTCAATTAATAGAATAAAGAAAAAAATCGTCAGAAGGCTCTTACACATTTGTAAAAAAAAAATTTAAGTTTGAAACGAATTTAAAATTTTTAATCAAATTCAATCAGTAATTATTATTTTTTACTTATTGATTATCAAAAACTATTTTAACCAAATAGTTTCTCATATTATTTATGTTTTAAAGCTTGATTTTTTTATTTGAATATTGAATGTCAAGATCAATTTACAATATTTTAAGTTATAATTCAACTTTCATAAAGCATTGTTAGTAGACAGTATAAATTATGTTAACAGAAATGTATGATAATACAATAATAACAATACTTTTCACTACCAAAAGATTTTCCGTAAAAAAATTATAAAATAATAATTTTGGCTGTAGAAAGAAGGGCAAAAGGCAAAGCCCACACGGAAAAAATTTGACAGAAGGCACAAAATATTTATTTGATAATTTTGGGCAAAAGTCAAAAAAAAAAAAAAAATTGACACAACCTTGAAGTGCGTGAATGGTGTTTTTTCAACATACGCTAGTATTAGATATTAATCAAGTATTTAAAGTTTACATTATTTTGAGAAAATGTGTATTAAGTTGAATAAATTGTTTTTATACAAAAAAAGTAGTTTATAAAAACTGAGGGATAATTCCCTTTTCTTTCCTACAGTCGATGTACTTACTGACTTTATTTTGATACTACATAATATCTATAATTAATAGACAAAAAACTTAACATGTATTTTTAAATTCTTCTTCTATTATTTCCTGTACGAAGTATATGACTGCCACGTGACGCTTTCAGGAATCCCAGTCATCCGCAAACCGTTTTTCATCCTCCCAAGTTGTGCTAGCATCTTTAAGTTCCGTTAAGTACATCATATTGATAGTACCCGCCAATTTTCCAGGAAGCCAAGATCGGTAGAATAAACAAACAAGGATGGAGGCTCCAAACATGGAGCCATCCGAAATACGGGTCCTAGTCAGAATTAGTGCCACTGCATGATTTTTAAGATGACAGAAAGTTACCCTGTCCGCTTCCTTATCTCTGCGTTCCCGATGAAGACATCTGTTATCAAAGCTCAGTACATGTTTTTTCTGAGTCTTTATAAGGTGCCGTGATGCGCTACCGTATAGCAACACCAGAAGCATGCATGCGCCAAATAGTTTACACTTGGTGCGAACCAAATACCGCCGCGCCGCCCAGAAAGCCCGCATTGAATTAAATGTGACTCCAGCTATCGCAAGGCAAATAACGAGCTCATTATGCGAGTGTACATTACTTTATTATTATTAAAACACAGAAAATACGTGTGTATTATAGTGAAAATAATAAAGAATAGCGACGTAAATTTTTCAAATTTCTATTGATTGCCATTTTTAAGTGTTTCACTTTAAAATTTTAACACCATCATCAGTGATGTGCAAGATTCTAAAAATATTGAGAGAGAAATATTAAAATACACTTTTAATAAGGAAATGAAATAAATTAAAATGAGTAAAAAATGAGTTTCAGTACATTGCAAGCAAAACCGGATAGTAAAACTGGTATTTAAAAAATTCAATTAATATTATTATTGATTGGCTACATAACAAAAGACGTTTCATTTGACAATGTAATTTTTTTGTTTCAAAAAGAAAGATTTTTTTATTATTTGACTTGCGAAAAAAATTCACAAATTTTGCGGTCATTTTTTTCAGCGCGGCTTACTCTGGGTTGAAGTTTTCAGTATTAATTAAATTTTCCAAATAACAAATAAGTTCTGGCATCCAGTTCAGAAATCGTTAACCCGGGGAATCCGATGTGACATATTTAGATATTATTTTACGTTTTTTCGATTAAGTAATTTGTGTTATTTTTCGTGTTTAAAACTGCCGTTAGATGTAAAACTAAAAATATTTTCTTTCAAAAAACATGTGAGGCATCAATTACATTGTGTCAGATAAATAAAAAAAAATAACACAAACATCTACGAATATAATACTATTAGTAGAATAATATATCTTATTTTTATGGTGACTGAAATTTAAGGACGTATATTTCGGGTACAAATATTACACTTGTCATGGATTACTTTTAAATTCGAAGATTCAAGATTCGTTCTCGAGACTTGTTGCCTTGAAAATCTATACACAAACTCTTTTGAGTAGATACCTTGCCTTAATAATCATTCATATGCGTTGCTACTTGATTTGATAAATTTTATTTATGTGTAATTGTATTAAACAATTTTTTTTATCCTCTATTTCAAAGAAGATGCATTACTTTATGATTATCTCTATACTTTAGTTTCGAAGCGAACATGGTAAATTTATATTAATTATAATAACAGGCAGATTTTTTATGACCGTATTCGTAAATATATTCATTATATTTATATGTTTCTCTCCTGTAGCGTCGAGGTTAGCGTTCGCATAAAGTGGTGCAGAGAATGCGTCTTCGATTCCTATGTTTGTCGGATTTTCAAACATCTAAAAATGTAGTACTGGATGCCCATTAGGTTGCGCAATCGTCTGACGTTTTCACATTGCGGAGACCCATATACTTTAGGAGTTGATATATCCACACTGTGTAGATTTATATACTCCACTTTGGAATTGAACATGGTATATATATTTATTATATTTACAAAAATACTGTGTGTAATTAATTTTATTAAGAGTTAAGTAAAAAGTTAAGTAAAGTTAAAAAGAAGTATCTTTAAAATTGTTGCGAATCGCGTTCTCTCGTAAAAGGATATGAAATAAATTTTAACGCCCAAGTTCCCGTGGACCATTGACGTTTCTAGTTAATTTTCCCGCCAAAAACTAAACTAAGTGCTCGGTAAAGTAACGTGTATTTTTCTACATTTTATAAAATTAAATAAAATCGAACCGCCATAAAAATTATCGCTGTTAAATTAATACGTAAAGATTTCAGACTTTAAAGTGTGTATTTCTTGATATTATTATTAGTTATTTTAATAAGCTTTTAGCTACTAAATGACATATAATTGTCATTTGTAAAGTAACGAGAAAAACTAATAATGATATTTAAATGTCTTTTTATCTAGTTCTTTAAATACCATGCATTAAGAAATGGATCTTGTTCAAAATATCGTTATGAGCGGTGGAAAATCTTTCTGAAATTTTATGATTTTAAAAATTAGCCATGTAGTATTTTTTTTTACCATGACCCTCCGAACGTGAAATATTTGAATTTTTGTAATGTAAGGACATGTTATTAGACAGATTTTTGTTTACGAGAGTTGGTGGTCAGAGAATTCTTCAAACCAATAGGAATCCGTTGGAAATCCATCCCTGTATTTCCGTTTTTTTATAAATTCGACAGATGTGGAAATCAAGCTCACATTCTCCAGATTATGAGGCGTGTATGTTAACCTCTATACTACCGGGATGGTACTGTTATAAACTGTTATAAGAATATTTTATATCATTTTTTTATTTGACATAAGCACAATTTTTCTCTCCGACGACCGAATTCTCATGAAAAAAAATATTTTTCGATATACGAAGATACTGCGGAGATTCACATCGTCGTCAATATTGCAAGAATACTGTATCTTGATACTTTGGTTTAAATCACTTTTATTTGCAAAGACTATTTTTATGTTTTTACAAGACATTGTTCGTTTTTTTTTTCATTAACGCATATGTTTATAAAATGTATACAATTTGGGTACATGTACATGTTAATTCGAAAATGTGCCTGTAATATAAAAGATTGAAAAAAATAAAAGTGTGTTTTACAAAGTGACAGAAACCAAAAAATCAAAATACTTGTTTTTGCAATATTTTTTACATACCATGTTTGCTCCCAAAATGGAGTATATGGATCTACATTGAGTGAAGATATCCACTCCGATAGTGTAGAGTATAGATATTTGCAATGTGAAGACGTATAGACAGATTATTTTTCAAGATAATCGTTTGTCCGACAAATGCTCAACCTAATGGGCATCCAGTCCTGTATTTTCAGATTTTTGATTTTTTTCAATATTGGCAAAAATTTACTATATCTTTAAAAAATACATCTTCATACTACGCAGAACATGGACGTGGAAAAAAACACATTCTGGATTGAAACGTATAGATTTTTTTAATTGTCATCTTTATGTTTTATGTAATTTTAAAGTTTTTATCGTTTATCCAGCTAAATAAAAGATTTAAGGAAGAGCAATATATTTATATGAAAGATAATATTACTTCAATAATATTTCCTATTTTCTATTCATATCTTATTTTGAAAATCAATATGTTTGAAAACGGAAAGCTGTTTTCAGAATCATAATACATAAAATGACACCATACAGGTAGTCACATTAGCCAAATTCTATGAAGCGAATCATTTGACTCCGTATTGTTGATTAGTTCGTTGAAAACGACATCAGCCGAAATGGATATTACATATCGTCTACGTATACACACATCATCTTGAAAATACCATATATTTGATGAGCTATAAGATCTCCTTTATCTCGAATATTGTATACTTATCATTGTAGTATTTTAACATTTAATCCAGACGGAATTTTACCATACAGTTGTATGACATTAACTGTCATTTTAGAAAAATGTCCAAACCGAGTTGTTACTAGAAGATATTGACCGTAAAAAAAAAACGAACGTAGCCCTCAGTTTTATTTAAATAGTTTTTATTCAATAATCACAATGTTTATACTTTAATACACATTCTATCAAAAAAAATTAAGCTGAAAGTGTCAAATTAGTATCTAAAATTAGCGTTTAAGTTCGAAAAACAGGATGGCCGATGAAATTGTGACCATGAAAAGAGCTTCCGGCTCATCAATTCTATTGGTTTTTCTTAAATAACTTATTAAAAGTATATAATATTGAGTAAATAAAGAAACAATTTTAGTCTATTTGCACTTCAAGGTTGTGCCTATTTAATGTTCTGAATTTGACCCAAAATTATTAAATAAACTTTTTTGTGCTTCCTGTAAAATTTGATCTGTGTACGTCCTTTTTCCTTTGTGCAATAGTTAGACTGATATTGTTTTAATAACTTAATCTGAATAATTCCGAACGGGCTGAAGTTTATATTTTAACAGGTTTAACAAAAGTATTATATTAACTCTTACCTTACTGAGTCAAAAGCAACATTGCCTAACTACAAGCGTCCAGTTAAAGTGTTTATGTTTAAATGTATTCAAATTATGCAAAATAAGCTTAATAAAATATTTGGTAAGCTATTAAATCATTTAAGGTCAAATAATATTAAACATGTAAAATAAATTACAAAATAGTAGCGGAAACAGACAAGCGACATTCTTATGCAGATATCGTTCATAGTATACTGACCGATCACATCATAGAGCTTAGGATAACTCCTATTTTCCACTCTAAGATGTATTTACATCATTTTAAATGAGTGATAAACACTGCCCAACATACAGTATTTCAACGTGATCTAATACATCAACGCACATACCGATCTTACATTTAAAATAAATTAATTATTTCTGCTAATTTAGAATGTATTTTTATTTTGTTTCATAATGACATAATTGAAATCTTTTAAGTCTATATAAGGAATACAGTATAAGGCATAAAGACCTTTTATCAATAAATTTCCAGCACACGACAACAAAAGAAAAAAAGTAAATAACATTAACATTCCTACTGTAGCTTAAAACTACGACTAATTTTTTTAAAGCCAAGACTATTATGTATTTAGCCACCCATTTTTCTCGACTCAGGCGTGTTCTTATCGAGAATTCTTCTAGTCTGGTTGATATTGGTTGACACTTGACAAATCGAGAACATTTATTCCAAAGAGTAATGCTAATCTCCCATTAATAATGCCAATAGGGAAAGCAATGGCCATGTGTAACGAAATCGCTTCGGTTATTTTATACATATATGTTACACATGAGTGAGAGTGAGTATAGATTGATGTTGTTTTATCCATTTCTAAAATACGCTCTGTCTAACTCACTGGGTGAGCTCTTTTTGATTTCTTTTTTTTCTCTTGGCGTTTACGATTTATGTGTGTTATGTGTTTAATTGATTTTTTATAATACGTTTTTAAAATAACAAATTGTAAATGCTTTGAATCCATAATTTGTGATGTTATAACACATAAAATATAATAAAATGAAGTAAAATTATAAATAATACGATAATGATAAACAAAATTGTTTATAGAGAATATTTGATAATTCTAGGATGAAAAAATATATGATCTTGAATTTTCACTAAAATTACTGTCTCACATTATTAGAAAATATTATTATTTGCTTTCTGAGTATCTCGAAATTCGATGGTGGAAGATTTAATAACTGATGACAAAAAAATAATTCATACCATTTTTGATACAGAATTTTATTATGTCATCAAAAAATGTCTGGTATCTATTCTCTGGTCTCTTTTATTAGGAGAACTGATAACCTTTCGCCACAAGGCATATCGGAAAATTTAATATCGAGTAGAATTCCATTAAAATCGCAAAAGCTCGAGTCCCGACTCTTAAATTAAATGGGTTACCGATAGTTTTGATTTATTCATATTGGAAAGACATACCCAGTTTTATTTTAATTCTCGATATGAAACAATATGCAAATTTGACTACTATATTATAAATAACATGCATCATAAAGTCGTAACAAAATTAAGAATTTAAAACACTGTAATAGACTAAATCACTTATATATTTAGGCATTGTCTAGACAATCCTAGACAATGCCTTCCCTGTGGCCGATAGGTAAGCATGCTCGATTTTGGTACTGAATAATGGAAGCTCAATCTTTCAGTTCTTTAAAAGAAAAACAAATAATACGACGCTTTATCCCCAATGAGTTGAGCAATTAGCAGTTTATTAATTTTTTGGGAAATTTATCCGTTATTTTGATTTGTAGAATGATTATTTTTACATTTGAATTGACGTAAAATGAATTTAAAAATTTCGTTATAGCTATCGACAAATTAACTATTCTTTAGATATTATATTTTTCAACTATCGTGGAAAAAGACTTAACAATCATATAATTACATTTGACAATTACAGAGTTAGAAAAAAGTTTGCTTAACATTTATTATAAGTGCTTTGAATAATGATACTTTTATTATTGGTATTTTTTCAATAATAAAAACAAATGACAGTTATATAAACACTTGCATTGTAAATATCATTAAATATCATTCTGAGAAAAAATGGTCTTTATAATTTACAAACATATTTTTACATCGAACAAAAATACATATTATATTATTACTGTAAACGGTAACCATGATGTTTTTGCATACGAGTTCAACTATTAATTTTGATTTTTTTATGCTAAGTGTAAAAAAATATTTGTGAAAATGTCACAATTCTTCAAGTATAATAAGTTTACCGTAGTAAAATATTGCTTCGTACTTTTTTTATCATTAAAGCAATAAAGTGACATAATAGTATGAATGTTTGTTGACTCTTGGCTGTCAACTCAGTCACCTTTGTCATATTTTTGGAGCACGCCTCTCTAGAGGTAAGCCCAGTCTAAGCACACTTAGTTACTTCACAGTTTTATTGCGACACCGTGCGTGTGACGAGATGGCCTAAGCCACGACGTCTGTCAGCGTACTTCTGCTAGACAGGTCGCTTTTGCAAGACAAATGTTCTTCTTTTATGAGACAAAACCGCGTTCGCGGAAAGACCTATTTTACTACAGTGCCGTCCGAGAAAATACTAAAGTAAACTACCATTTTAGTTTCAATTCTCACCAAATTATTAATCTTCACAGAAGCAAAAAATATCAAACTTTAACACGAATCCTGGACATGACATTTAATATCACGTTCCTATAATTGATTGTTTTTTCGAGATTATTACAAATATTTTTAAAAAATCCGAAAATCAAAGATTGGATGCCTATTGAGTTGACAAACAATTCTCGTGAAAAATAATCTGTCAAGGTGTCTTCACATTGCGAGTATATATATACTCCACTTTTGATGTGGATATCTTCATTATGTGTAGATTGATATGCTCCACTTTGGTAGTGAATAAAGTATAAAAAGAAGAAATAAATAAACACACATATTAATTTGTTGTCCATATTATAGGAACACGTAATTCGATTTTTTTAGATTAAAACACTGTTTTAAAGTGTAGTATTATTTTTGCAATCTTTTGTTTCATAGGGGCATTTTTGTATCAACATATAATTTTTACACGTTTTATGAAAATATGAAAGATTGAAAAAATAAAAATATACTTAACAAAGTGACTTAAATCTACAAATTGCTTTGGTTGAATATTGGTTACGATTTGATGTATAACAATATTCAAACCTACGATCGATTGTGCACTAAAACAGTTTGATAAAAGAAGCGTTTATTTTACATAAATTTAACTAGAAAAAACATCATATATCGAATATGGAAAAGAAAAAGGACACAACCCACAAGGACCAAATTTTAGAGGAGACACGAAAGCGTAAATTTCATCATTTTGGGTCAAATTGAAAATATAAAATAGACATAACTTTGAAGTTCACAAATACTAGAACTAGTGATTTATATGATATTATTTTAATAAACTGCTTAGAGTAAATGATGGGGCGACCCTTTTTCCTGATTAAAATTTTTATGTCATGCTTTTTTTAAACTTAAAAGCTAAATTTAGATACTCTTTCGACATTTGCAGCTCACGTTATTTGGACAAATCGTGTATTAATTGTAATTCATTTCATTCATAATATGCATTTTTTAATGTTGGCCGTTGAATATTGAGCCTATCAAAATATTATAACCACATGAATATTGAGTATGGTTTCACAGCACACATTTTTATATACAATATGTATATATTAATCATGTCTGTAGTTAATAAATCTCTTCAGTGTGAATGGTAATTGAAAATATCATGAAAACTAATTATTAGCCAATATGTTTGACATCTTGCTCCCACCCATTTATAAATTTTTGAATTTATTAAAAAATATACCCTTGCAAGTATGAAATTTCAGCACGCAACATCCATTTGTCCAACGTTCAATCATGTACATTGGCTTATCAACCGCCGCAGCAATGCGGCACATTGCGAAAAATAACGTTCAAACCAAAAATAGATAAGAAAAGATAATGTAATGAAGACGAGTTATTAGATTCGGTATTTCCGTTTCCGGGACATTAATTATATTTTTTTCGTAAATTTCAATTTCAATCAACATATTCCAGACCAATTGCAGGCTGAAAATTAGGAAGAAATAAAAATTATGCGTTTAATGAGAAACCTTAATGATATTATTTTAACCACTACAAATAATTGAAGGCGGAACACTTAATTTTCAACAGATGGCTCAATTTTTTATTTTTTCTATGTCCCCACTTATACGCACTAAAATTGGACGAATGTCTCACAAGCATTGTTTGATGGATACATAGATAAAATGCAAATATAAGTGTGTAGATATGCTTAGTAAAACATTATGGAATCAAAACATTTTTCTTGATTTATTCTTGATAAATCAATAAACACATTAATATTAAAACAAATAATACAATATTATGTAATGCTCTACATTTAGTAAAGAATACATGTAATTTATATCTTAGTTAAGGCAGTTTATAGAACACAAGATATCAGTAAAGCAACCATAGTTAAAATTTTAACAAGCCTATGAATATAAGGAAAACATATAATATAACATATTTTATTTACGTTACTAATCATACAATCATTAACACTATTTAGTCACATGATATAATGTGTACAATTAATATAATCTTATGAATTGAGAAATTTTTCAGTAGCTTCAAATGTTCTAAATATAGACATATGTTAATTTTAACCGAACAATCATAATTATTAATATAAATTCTACTAAGTTATATCCGTGCTCGATAAAACCAAGTTAAACTATAATTGCGCCCATTGGGTTGAACAATTTGCTGACAAAAAACTATCACAAATAATAATCTTTCAAGATCTTGTCAGTATTCATATATTCAGCTATCGGTGAAGATCGATATGCTCCATCCACTTTGGGAGAAAATATGGCTTAAAAATAAACTATAATTATTATCATTCGACTTAAAACGTTTATAAGTGTCGATATGAAAAAAAATGGTTGTTTTTAACATACATAATTTGGTTATTAATATCTTCCACCTAAGTGAGAGTGAGTATGGAATTTTGTAATTTTATGAAGTTCTAAAAACTGTCTTACTCTCATAGCATGTACTTTTTTCGTTCTTTTTTCACTTTTTTTCCTTTCTCAACATCCAATGTCTTTATTTTTTTTTCTTCTGTTTGAAATATTTATTAATTATTAAATTTTTATTCTTGTTTTTAAGCTCATATTTTAGTTATAGAATGTCTAGCACTTATAACTTGCAAAGTTAACAACATATAAAAAAGTAAATGGCATGATGTGAAGTAAATAATTTACTACTGTCGCAATTATTTTCATTAAATAAATTATAAAAACATGAATCTGATACTTAAAAATTTAATCCATTATTTATGCATTTTATACTGCTAAGTAAATTTACCACTATAAAAATAAAGAAGTTTTTGATTTTCACTCTCATGCCTAGTGTTAATGCCGCTACTGTTCCGTGAAGCTCGTTTAATTGGACGGAGCGCTTCTGTCACATGAGATATGTGATATTTCTTCTCCTGGATTATGTGCACTGGAATTACCTTTGACGCGTAAACCAACGGTACGACTCTGATGAATGGTACCGTACTAATAGTACAGAAAACTAACCGAAACCGTTGCCGAGCATATATAAGTTTATCTCTTGGAGGCTTTAACTTAAATACGGTATCAAGTCTAATGATAAGTTATTATCAAAATAAAAATTTAATTAATTTTGTAAAAATTGTTTTCTTCACTTGAGTATTGGCAATTATTTATACTCATAACGACCATTTTTCGTAAAACTTTTACTGTTTGAAATGTCAACATTTTTTTTTTAGATACTTTCGTTCAATGATTAAAGGAAAGCCCTATATTTTAAATACTCATAATGAATGAAAAAAAATTGATTTTAATTTTAAAAACCAATTCATAAAGTAAAAGCATTAAGAACAGTAATATGTACTATTTTAATACAATTATCTGATATTTTAATTTGGTTATTAAAATTTAAATCTATATAGAGATACCTTGTATGTATTATGTTTTGTAAGCCACTGATAGTTTAGCTTTTTAAATTTTTAGATGTCTAGGGTTTTTTTGAACAATTTACAATTCTGTTTTAAATTTCAAAATAAAAGACGTAGTCCATAAAGAGAAAGCTTCTCATTTTTAAATTCTTAAAATTACATAAACGTTATTTATGTGACAAACAAGATTGTACAAGCTCAATGATTATTTAATATTTTATGTATACATGTATGTCTTACTAATAATTAATCTATTAGTCATAAAGGTATGAATTTTATTTTATTAAACTGGGTACCTAGTGTGTGAAATTGTGAGGCTTAAAATCACCTTCGGAAGCGGAATTTAATAGCTGGTCTCTAAAATATTTCGTTTATGTTTTATTACGTTTACGTATCAGATATTCGAATTGATATTAGTTAAAGACATAATTATGTAACATCAATTATTAAAAATGGTTACTGTTTAATTTAATAATGATGTACGTAGTGAATTAAATGATTTTGATATATAATTGCGTCATTAATAAAGTTTAATGCCAGAAATTTGGTTCATAAAGTCAAATAAGTCAGGTAGATACTTGGCAAGATATTTAGACATGGAGATATTTTATATAAACGACATAAATACTGACACTTCATTAATCAAGGAAAAGTTTATAACTTACGGCACAAGAAAGCTAGACATAAGAAAACAATGAAAACTTTCTTATTTAGACAAAAAATAAACGTCTTAGCTATAAACTTAAGTAATTGGATAACAGTAAGTTTTCTGTATTTTGCATTGCAGTTTTATGTTTTTTAACTCAAGAATAATTGTATTAAATTGCTAAAACTTTTTGAAATGGCAAAGTAACATAAGAAATAATTAATTAAATGATAAAACAATCAGTGATAATTTATTTTGCTTTTATTTTATTATTGCATATTTTAATAAAATATATTCTCGTGTCTAATTAAACTTAATAAAACATTTTGTAATAGTTATTAAATTTCATGAAATTTAGTTGACAAACGACTAACCTAATCCATTTTATAATTTGATGCATCAGTTCCAGTAGATCAATGTTTTTCGATGAATATTGATGAGTATACCTTTTTTATCTATAGCATACATTAAAATATCAAAACACAAAATTCGTGTTGTAGATAACAATATTAATATAAATCCAAATCCACTGAAAAAGTCATAATATTTTTTAGCTCAACATCAATTTTTATGAATATTTTTCATTTTTACGATATATACTATCAAAAGGAATACATGGATCTACACAGTGTGAAGATATCCACTACAGGAATATATCATGTATGTATCTCTGAAACGTGAGGTCTGTATTGAAAGATATTTTACGAGAGGTGGTTGTCAGACAATTGCTCAAAGTATTGATTGCAAATTTCGTCTTGCATTTTTGAATTCTTAAAAATTATTTCCAGCTTCTCAACTGCTGATAACTCATTACTTACGATAAAATCCGTTTGGAGTATTCCCATAGCTCGGTTGAAAGGGAAAAGCTTCTCAAGTCGGTTCGATCATTTGTCGAACCGGTCAGCCGTTGCGTTTTACTTTCTACGAAAAATATTTTTCTGGTTTTTAAAACAATTTCAAAACCTTTCGGCGAACGAAAAGGTATCTTCTCAATAAGGCTAGATATTTACAGGGTATAATTTCTTAGAATATGAATCATACACACTCTAGTGCACGCCAACTAATGTCTTGGGAAGCTCCTCCCGGGACACTTCTGACATTTATGAAGAGAGATTCACGTTCGTTACGCCATGGTATACGCCCGCATTACAAGCTTGGTGACGTGGAAGGTGGTGGAAGGGATAGCAAGGTATAGACATATTAACCATATTAGAAAGACGATGCATATTCAGAATTCGGTGAAATATGAAAGCTCTCACCGTCTTTTTTTCTAAAAAAAATCTTAAAGCTATGGTAAACAAATGATAGTGTATAATTTCTGTTTGGTAGTTGGGAGGTTAGCACTTGGATTAGGTGTGCACTTCGATCCGGGGATTACGGATTTGATTCCCACATATAATGGATTTTCAAAAAATCAGGACTAGGTGTAAATTAAGTTGAACAATTTCTGTAGGGACGACAATTAATTGTATGAATGTAGAATCATTTACAAAAAGAATAATATTTTATTAAAATACATTTTTTACTTCTTTACGAGAATATACCATACAAACAAAGATATTTTCTTGTTCTTAATTTGTCAAAAAAATATCTTACATATACCACCATATTAAAATAATAAAAAAAGAAATATATATGGAGTATTAAAACTCAAGGACTTTTTAGAAGTTTCCATTATATTTTAACACATTGCTAACCGTCAACTGTCAAGGGCGCTTCAGGATAATTTTTCTTTGTTACATTACAGTCAATTTGGATTGAGGCCTTCAGGTATAATACTCATTACGGAAAACTTAAATTGAATTTTCTTTGAATATTAAATGTATTTTAATATTTTTGAGTAAATATTTTAAAGCGTTTAAGTACACTTTGAGTTCAATACTTATTTTAATTTTCTTAAGCGACTATCTGACATTTTATTGGTATTATTTTTTATTAATATTATTACAAAAAAACTTAAATTTCAATTTCTTCTTAGAATCATAAATTTCATATTATATAATTACAAAAAGATACTTTTAAACATTATAAAAGGATGGTTAAGCCAAAGTTTTATTTAAAACTAATAAAAAAAGCTTTTTAGATGTTTATTTTTATCTCAAAAGCTTAAATACAAGCAAATAATATAAATGTATTATTACAACAAATAAAATTTTCCAGCCATTTTCTTTACCATATACGTTCCTAAAATTACATATATTATGAAAATATTTGCTTCAAAAGGGGATGTTTTAACATTTTTTTTCACAAGAATTAGTTTCAGAAAATTGTTCAACCCAATGTACATTCAGATCTGCATTTTTAAATTTCTTAAAATTCAGCAGATGTTGAAATCGAATGCGCATTCTCCAGATACAAGCCATGCCACTACTCTTTTGCTTATTTGGTCACAATCTTTAATCTATTTATTTATTTAATATAATATGAATTTGCTGCTAAACAGATATAACTATAAAGGACGCTTTTTATTTTTATTTTTATATTAATTATAATATTTTTATGTCTTGATAAAAGTTACATATAACATAACAGTCATCAGACTTAAAAAAAACACTTAAGATCAGTTAATGGTACAAAGTGATAAAAAGTGAAGGGGTAATTAGCTGAAGGCAAAAATATCCTCGAAATTGTATTGGTACAAAATATACGAGTTTTGCTTCTGAGTTGTTTCAGTTAAGCCTTGTCAAATAACCAACATGTCCTTGTGGTTTTCAAAAGCACAATATTGCTATTCAAATTCTATGGAAATGTCTAAAACTGTGTACGGAATTGGATAAATTACTCCAACTAGCTGTTTTACCCATCAGACTATTTAAGCTAGTTGCCATGAAGCTGAATTCCATTGCTTATCAAAAAACGTGGTTTTGCGGCTTAACGATAGAATGGTAATAATTCCTCCACGTGATTGTTCATTCAATTAAAACTATTATTAATTTTATTCTATCAATTATTATTAATTCCATGTTATTTTTAATTGAATTTAACATATTGTGTATCAAGCTTATTATGTATATTAAATTTTCGATTGTTCATTGTATCTCGCAAAATAAGTTTTGTTTCCTCGGTAGCGTAAAAGTTAATCCTGCCTAATGATTCAGAAAATGCGAATTCAATTACCGCTATTACGAATTTAAAAAAAATTAATCCAAGACTGGATTTTCATTGGGTTTTGCGATTGTCTGAACAACGATTATCGAGAAAAATTATCTGTCAAGACATCTGTATACAACTGGAATTCATATACTCTACTTTCAGATTGGATATCTTGACACTATGTAGATTGACAGGCTCCACTTCAAAAGCGAAAATATGAAATAAAAAACCAAGTTCTAGGATAAGGGCTGATATTTGTTTTAAATATTTTTGTATTAGATATAAGCTCAGTTGTAAAGTGTTGTCTAATTCAGTAGAAATATGAACGTATGTACGAGTATTTATCTACAAAAATCTGTATATCTATAATAACAACTGTTCAAATCTACTAATATTATAAAAAAACTGGTGATCAGAGTGAAGTGATTTACCTAAATTTACTTTCCATCCACCCACCCTGGTCCTAGTTAGGTGTATCTCGGAAATCTACCTTTTTCCACGGGAATGCCCCGAAAGTAAATATAAATTAACCAATAACTAAAGTTATCGCGCAATTAAGTGTAAGTAACAAAATTAAAAATAACTATGATGAAAAAAAAGAGAGATCTCTAACGTTTTACGACGCTGCTTTCGGGACAATACGGTACATTACCTTCAAGTTATTTACGCCACGGTATACACCGACACACTGGTGAGGATACGTACTAGATAGTCTTAAGTTAAAACAAGTGAAAATTATTATTTCAATATAACCACCAAAGTTGAAAGATTTTTACTTAAACTAATCACCTGCGAGTGATTAATTAAGGATAAAATTAATTAATATTTTTTTTAAATTTAAGAAAATTCTAATCACATTTTTTTAATACTGTTCACATATTATTCAAATAGCTCGTAGCAGTACGGTGTAGAGTTTCGTCTGTGGTCACAGTCCTCTACCGTAGCGTACATCAATCACAGGGAATTAGTCAGACTGCCCACAAAACACTGAAGCCCGATTCGTGTTGACAAATGTGTAACGAAAGGTCTACGCCTCTACGCCATACTAATACATTGTTATGTTGTTTTCGTAATTATTGCGGCTCATGTTGAAGTATCTATCTAATTTGAATCTACTAAAATGACATTTGATATTATATTGTAATCAAGCCTGAGTAATTTATATTCATAATTCATTTGAAATCACAACTGTTATGTTATATTATTAAGATAATTAAAATGTTATTTGTAAAAGTTAGGTAATAAATGAAACTAAGAATTTCAAAACTTTAAATTTTGTCACTAGCCTAGCTTTAAGATTCGTTGATTAATACTAAAATACACAATGCTGAAACTAATTGAGACACGTTTCTCAAATACTTAATTCTCCTTGTTCCTTCTTTGGCCGAAAAGATTTCATTTAAAAAAATTAAAGACTACTTATTTTGCTACAAATAATGCAGATTAGTAATAGAAGATTAAATACAGTTGTATATAAGAAGCTTAGTGATAATATTATTATTATATATATTAGATATGAG
>JAGVSQ010002815.1:0-23415 GCA_022683975.1 Rhyacophila evoluta | reverse complement strand
CATTCCCCGGATCGCTAGGCGCGCACGCTACCAACTACGCTACCGGGGAGACAAATATATATATATGGTTCAACATAATTATTTTTGCAGGATTCTTGTAAATTTTAGATATAACTAAACAAGAAACATTGGTTTAAATTTATTAAATGTAATACATGAAATATATTATAATCACTTTTAGTATTTTATAAAAAATATTTCCAACGTGAAATTCTTTTTTTAGTGAGATTTTTAATTTCGAATAAATTGCGTTTTTAAAAGAATGTCTTTTTTTTCCTAATATGTTTTCAATATTTAGAACACGTTACTATTAACTAGAAACAAAACGTTCTTAGTTCTCCTCACCTTGAATGATGTCGTATTCTCGATCTTCAGGAATGAGCTCAAATTTGGTAGGATGGATCTCAGCGAAGGCATATATGGCGTGCGAGCACACTGGCGGAAGAGGAATCGGTTCAGTCTGGGACTTCGCAGCGAAGCCATGGTTCCTCAAATAGCAGACAACGCGTTTTTCATCGCTGGCAGCTCCGGTAGGCAACAATCTACGACCTGTGCCAATTTACAAAACCATTTAATATGCATCCCATAAAACAATAAATCATAAAATATACAAACGTCATTGATAACAAGTACTCTATGTAGGTTAATAATATATATATATATATTTATACCATATTGAAAAAAATAATTAGAGGCGAAGATAGATTTTTAATTTAAATATACGATTTTCTTTTATAATCATAATTGAACCAGTTTTTAAATTCTTTAATGATTCTGCCAATCAAGTTCAATTTAGATTTCGATTATAGTTTACAATTAAAATGTTATGCTTCTGTAATTTTCGTAGCATTTTTTTGTTAATATTACTGTAATATATATAACTAAAGTAAAATTAAGATCGACTATCTTTACTTATAATAGTTAAATCATATAAACTAAAGTATTTTTATGGATAAAGCTGCCATTGAATCTGATGAGTGAACGTATTTCTTTATATAAAATATTCTTGCCATATATTTCAATACATAATATCACATATTATAAAACAGATCACAATGGCCAAAAGAAATTAATCACCAAAGTTGTGTGATAAAAATGTGCATCATAATTCTAAATAAAAATTAATACATCTGAAAATATAATATCTACGGACACAATTATTATCTGATATATTATCCTAGCATCACTTATCATATATTATTACGTTTTAAAATTCAAAACATGTAAAGTCGCAGATAATTCTTTCTATGAAATGTTATCCATTTGTTTTTTTAATAAATAGTCTCGTGCCTTTGTGACACATTTTTAGAGGTGACAAAACGTCACGTCACGCATTCCTTTCAATTATTTTTGATCGGAGATGGCACCTAAAGGTGACTTATTAATATTATATCGTCGTAGCAGATATTGCTTAGTGACTAACATTGAAAATTAAACGCTGTAAACGAAGAAACAAAATGTTTATTTTGGTTAAAATAGGTATTTAATTTAATGTAACGCAGTTTTTTCAACTTTGAATAATAACATCAACTAAAGCTCCAATTATTTTTAAAACTACAAAATAAGCTTCATAAACCCTTCATTGACAAATCAAAAGAATTTTTTCAAAATAAATGCAGTGAAATTTCAGCGTATGTGAATACATGCATTACATGGTGATTCTTTTACTACGCAACATACTAAATAAGACAGTTGGGCAAGCTATGTTTGAATGATGAAAGATGTAATTAATAGCTGACAAATATAATAATAAGACGATATGTTTGTTGAAGTGGATAACATTACCTTCAATATAGTTATCATTATATTTGATATTCATTCCGAGACTAGAGGCACGTCCCGGGACTTTGACGAGCTCCTGGTTATCATTGTCGATTCTAAACTGATCCAGAGGCCGACTAAAAAATTAAAATAAACATCAAATTATTAACAAAGAATGGTTTCACTGAACATTAATAAAAATAAATTATACATACTTAAAATATTTACGTTATTTATAAATCATTTGAGCAGCTCTTTTCACAAACGCCACCAGTTTGTAGGACTAGAAAATATTTATTTTAATAATATTCTGATAATAAATTCATTCAATTTAGAGTAAACTGTCAAGTAAAGATTATATTTTGGAGTGTCTTTTTCATTTTGTATTAATCACGAAGGTTTGGATCTTCATTAAACAAGAACGAGCATGTGTTTTATGTGTACAATAAAATATACAAAGCTACAAAACTCCTTATCCGCAGAATCAAGCCTAAAAGTTTGGTGTGTGAGTGTTGATATTTTTTTGCGATCAAAATTCCTTTTTTAGATATGGTCCATAAAACGATAACATATAAATATCTGTCTGGTGTATTTTTGGTTATACCTGAGATATTTTCATGTTTTATTTACAGCCATGTAAGCTATACCTAGCAAATATTGTCACTAAAAATCGGATATAATTATTGAAATACATCGATTGGATTGTATTACGTTATAATTTGGCTATTGTTGTTAGCTTCAAGAAAACAATTGGTATCTAAAATAATAATAGTTTCATTTAATATACAGAAAAATCATTTATAAATCCATATGAGTAAGTATTAGCGTAGATTTAGAATTCTTTATTAGTTTTAATGATTTTTTTATTTGAAATACGGCTTTACCAACTTTGAGGGTCAAATATCTCCTACCAATGATAAACTGAACTATTTGATGAAGATCACAAAAAAGCCCCAGGAGAGCTCTTTCACAGTGATAATTTGTTACAAACAATTATGGTGACTTAATTGGAAATTTAGAAGAAGATTATAAATTGATATTTTAAAAGTTATATATGATCATATGTGATGTATACGTAATAGAAGCAATAGATTGATTGATTAGTTGATAACCAAAATATAAAAACGATGTCTTCACATTCTTACATGATAAAAAAGAATTAATCAAATTAAATAATGGGAGTTGTTGAACAGTTACAAAAGTTTACAATATGGTTTCTCCACGACTTTACTATCTGATAAAGAAACTATTAACGACTTACACACATCCTTCTTATATATTGGCTTTCAATCGGGAAAAAAACAACAACCTTATTAGTTCCCGATAATATTTCAACTACAATAATATCAATGCTATCATAGTATTTATTTTATTAAACAGATGGTTTTTTTAAAAATATTGAATGCAAACAGTGTATTTTACTTCGATGTTTATGGAGTTTCATTTTGAATACAGCAACGGTATACTTAGATAAGCAAATAACAAAGATTATAGACCGACCGTATCAGACATCTAGTGAGCTACTAGATGGTATTTGCCAAATAAATACGAACGTCTGTTTACACTATTCAGTTTTAGTGTGTGCAATGAACCCGATAGACAAAAAATTCACTCCTTTCTTATTGGATTGACGACAATGGCTCGAGTAAAAGAAAAATAAATATTCATTATGAAATATTCTTCCCACGCTCTGGCACTTGCCGTTTAACGAGAGCATTGTTAACGCCGAATCTTTAATTTATTCTTGACTTTGTTCTCAATAAACTACTTTAGTGGACACTGTGGTCAACCCAAATCGCTTTTTTGAATACTTATAAAATCAGCTCCAAATGTATATAATTTATGGATCTCAATAGAGTGAATATTTATTCTGAAAATAAAATATATGAATCTCCATAGTATGATGATTTATTTTGACAGATTTTCACGAAAATGATTTGGTTAATTCCTGGTTAATTGAAGGTAAAAAATCTGCTTTTATGGTTTTTTTTAGACTTTAAAAGTTCAATTTTGCGCTTTAATGATATTCTGTGCCCTAGAATTTTAATCCAGTTTTAATTTAAACATTGTATGGGTGTCAACTTTAAATCAGGACTAACGGCATTTGACAAAAATGTAAACAAGTATTCATTTAAATTTTAAGCTGAGCTGCTGCTAATACATATGTACACACGT
Source organism: Rhyacophila evoluta (assembly GCA_022683975.1). NCBI lineage: Eukaryota > Metazoa > Arthropoda > Insecta > Trichoptera > Rhyacophilidae > Rhyacophila > Rhyacophila evoluta. Next base: position 19,479 of record JAGVSQ010002815.1, on the reverse strand, counting down.
AAGTGATGGATTGAGTATTTTTGTCACACCTTAAACTAATACAGGGCTGTCACTTTCGCCAATCCAATTCGTCTTCGTGAACATTTTAGGCGGCAAAGCTATATAAAAAATATTTAAATTTTTTTTTGAATAATTTCAATAGTTATATAATCTATAAGGATAATATTACGAACATAAATGTTGTAGCGTTTAGTTCTTCACACAAAATTGGCCATTTACATTATAGCAACTATATCTCAATCAATTAGTATATTAAAATAAACCGACTTCAGACGTAGCACGGCTTCCAAACAATTCATAGTTTTTACGTTTGCAATTCGTTGTCCTTTGTGTTGGCAATTTGTTTTTGCTGTTGATATACCAGGATCATCAAACAATCCATGATTCTCTTTTGTTTGTTCAAGAAAATATGTCAGAATAACTTTAAAATATAAAATTCTTTAACTGTTACGTGAGGTGTTGACTAAAACTAAAGTATTATACCTTATTTTCACAAAGTCTACATAATATGTAATATACAGTCACAGTTTGGCTGGTATAATCAATTCGGTCGCCAAATTTAAAACTAAGCTAACTTCTATGACAAAAATTTGATAACAGGTGATATTTATGCAAAATAGATTACCATTATACAGTATAGTGTATTTACAGGATTTTTAAAAATCGAACCAAGATTTCAAAAATAAATGTGTGATAGCCCTGTAATCATTTATGCTACAATAAATGATTAACACTGGCAATCAGTATTTATGCTACTGGAAGTAATCTGCAGGTATGTACCACGCGGCGCGAGAGATATTGCGAACAGGTTGTGAAATATTTTAGCAGATTGTAAGGAAAACGAATGGAGCCGTTATAAGGTAAACCGTTATTGCGTGCTGTTTAACATATGAATTAATTGAATAAATTATTGTGTCATTGTGTAGGTACAGGCTGGCAACATTACAAAAATTCCATTTTTGAATACTTTGAAAAAAGATTTTCGAAATTAACTCGAAAAAGCGATAAACAATAAATTCATTTTGTTTGTTTGATTTACGTCATCTCAAAGACTTCCGAATTTCATAGATATATTTTAATTTGTAAACAATCTATTTTACCTAAAAAATATGATTATGGCTAATAAGTAAAAATGCGTTACACTAGAAACCAAATAGAAAATTTGAAGGACATACCTACCTATTTGAAAACTGTATTTTTTTATATATTTCAATTTAAAAAAATTTAAATATATACGATAAATGCCGTTAATTAATATTAAGGCAATGTATAATACATGGTTCAATAATATATTTTTAGCGTAAATACAATAATTATAACATTTCAATTTAAAAACCAATTTATTCAGTTCCTTACATTAATAGCGCTTAGCGCTCGTTACACCGCGGTATAGGACTAAAAAACTTTAATCGTGTATCTCGTATCGTTGTGTGACCGTACATCAATTATATAAACATTCGTATTTAAAGCTTTCCTAATTTGATAATGAAAGTTTCAATTGATGTTTTAGGATAAAATTGATTACATGAAATACAAATATGCTGATTTGTTATTCAGGATGTAACGTAAATACTAACCTGTAGAGTGGTTGATAGGCAGAATAGTGAGAGTTCCACATGGCGTCTTGGTTGTAAGGCTTAGCCGCTCCATAATAATGCTGTTTTTGATAGGACATCATGTCGTCTTCCTGCAGAAGCAAAATAGATTTAGAAACAACTTCGACGGAATAACTTTTTCTTTCAGCTATCAAATTAACCGTTCGATACGTGCTTAGATTCAATTTGATCATACTATCATAAATAAGGTTCGCCCTACGTGTCTTGTGAATCAACAATAATAATTATTTTATTTTACTTTCTTTTGTCTAAACTAAATAGACATGGCTTTACTTTCGTTCGCCATATATATAGCCACGACCTCAAAATCGGGGTCAGCAAAGTGCAAAAAGAATTTAATTTATTCAATAAATTATTTTTTGTCTATCTAAGAATGTAACAGAAAAATAAAACATCTTATATTCGTGTTTCGATGACTGATTATTACCGTTACTACCATTAAGAGCCATTATTAAGACGACAAACCCGACACTCGATGTTATTTGAAATTTAAAAAGAAAAAAACATTTATGTGTTTTTTTTCAAGATAATATAAAATTTAATAATAAATTATAGAAGTTTAATCATCATAAAGGCTGATGTATAGCTAAAGAAAATATTTAGAATCTGTACATCTAATACTTGAACTGATGTGTACAGTTTCATATAATTGTAATACTTGTGTATTATTTTAAGTTGTCACTAAAATATCATTTTTGCAATTTAAAAAAAAATATGACTCATCGTCTTTATACATATAATACATCGATAGCTCGCAAAATATTTGTTTACAGCCTGGTGATATAGAATTTCAAAACACAAATTGCTGTGATGAAAAATGACGTAGAGAAAAACTTCACCTATGGATCAAACAAACTTAACCAATTTCCATAAAGCTCAGTTAGTAGCATGCCATAACTAATATGTTCATTATTTTTTTATAGTTTGAAATTATCAAAATTATTTATTTACTAAACATTATGACCTTTACCTTAGACTTTTCCTTTGCGTTTTTTAGAATAATTATTTTGCATTTTTATTCCGATGAAAGAATACCAATTTTGAATGGCACATCTTTACGAATGCTTTTGTGTAACTAAAAAGTCTATTTCAATTTGACCAAATTACAAAGATACACAAGCACTTTAAATAAAATCAAAAAATAAACAGTTCTTCGCCTTTATTTATTCAGTTCAAACAACATTGTACACCCAAATTCAATTATATTTGATAAGGTAAACAGAAATGAACTTATTTGTTCATCTATAAAATACAAGTAATGATAACTACTTGAAAAGATGACTTGCACTGAATACTAATTATTTTATTCCAATAATGACTTTTCGGATACAAGCCACTTCGAAAAAATACATTGCATGCATAGCTATTTTACACGACAGTCTCGTCAAACTATTTGTCGGAACCTTTGATTTCCAACTTGTCATGGAAAGCTATTTAATTAACAAAACGTTAATACATGTATTTAGAAACGCGACTGAATATAAATAACATAAGTATAACTAAAATTTTCCATATTCATTATAGCAGATATATGCGTCAAAATGAATTTGGCAAACTGAATAAATTAAACATATTTAATGTATCTTCTCCTAAGTCCTAAGATTTTTAAAGCTATCAAAAAAATGTGCATTTAAATATTATATTATGTACATTAATTCCATAAATGTGCTAATTTCGCAGCAATACGGTTTATACATGCCAAATCTTTCCATAGCAAAGATCGTGACACTATAGGGACTGTAGAAAATATTTCGTTATAAATATCGGGTGTGAGGAAATTATTTTCAATTTACTTCAGAATTTTTGCCGTTGGTCAAGGAGACAAACATACTTTTATTTATTGACGAAAATATTTCTTTCTATTTCAATTTTGTTCAGTTTATTATGTTCGTTTGGTTCAATAAATATATTGGTTATTCCGAAAAATTTGTTGTTTCGGTATTTGTTAACAAGAGATTTGACCGAAAATTCTAAAGTAAGAGCAACTTAAACGGCTCAGCTGCTTTATAGGTGTTTTAAAAATTTTGAGACGAAATAAATAAAAATGGTTCACTTTCATTAATTCGTGACATTAAATATATAACCCTGACACTTGTCGATAATACTCGGTATCACGGGGTCGTATTTTTAAAGAAAATTATAATTCAACAAACCTCTCTGAACTTTTCTGGCGGTGGTGATGCTGCCGTTTTATCACCTTGGTTCCATGGATCGATTCCAAGAGACTCCAGCTCATCAGTGAGAGCAAATAGATCATCATCATACGCTGGAGGTCTTCGCTCCACAGCGTCTCTCAGCGGCAGACGTTCTGTCTCAGCGTTCAACTCAGCACGGAGGAGATATCTTTGAAATAACAACAATATTTAGAATAGAATAACTACTTTTAAGTCACATGCTGATATTTCACACACATAATTATGTATCTATTACCTTAAATTGAGACATACGATAATTTGAAACATGAATATGAAAAACTGAAAGTAGGTACATTGTTTTGTATTTGAATTTAAAATATGAATCATTTGAAAAATATGTTTGTTTTCATTTTAAAGTAAATCGAAAGTTTCTAGCAATTGTTTTTTATTGGTTTCCATGGTAATAATCCAATACCGAATAGTAACAATATCTGATTATTTAACGTTGATTTGAAATATTGTTGTTTGATTTTGACAGTTTATTTTTCACAAATATTTCATTCAAGAAATGCAGTCCAACCTTTTCAAGTGTGTGTATTTTATTTTTTAGTATTTTTTATTATAATTTACAGAGACTTTCATTGTGGCAATTGTGAAGTATTTACGGAACAATCCAACATAAGCATAACCTATATCATTAGCTTGAAGTGCAAAGATGATTCAGTCATTTTTAGCTGAGAAAGCCTTAATAAAACAATCCTGTTGCACCACGCTATATGCATGCCCTGCATTATTTTGACAATTCAAACTTGTTACAATACATCAAACAAACGCTCCAAGGAAATTTGAGAAATTCATTAGGATCTGAGACCCACACTGCAGAATTTACAACTCTGCTATTTTCTATTCAGATCTATCAACAGTATGTCATTTATAAGGAACTCTAAATCGCTTAAAACATATTTTTTTACAAATGAAAATAGTCTTAAAAACAAATCTCTCTCTGAAATGATAAATTTTCAAAAACATCGGTTTTCTGTTCAGATTTAAAATAATAAAGACACGGCATTTGTCAGTTATTTATTTCATCACAAATTTTATTTTGCCATAAATCTTTTCAGATAAATCTGTCTAAAGTATAATTGATCAGACCGCAAAATAACGCATTCAATTTAAAATGAAAACGATGCATAAAAAATAAAAACATATTATACTATGACAAGAAACCAATAAAACGTCATTAACACTACATTTAATGTTAGACTACCTTTAATAAATCATTTCTCCGAAAGAAAATTTATTAGTCCACCAAATTGGCTTCTTAAAATTACCTCTAAGCGTATATGCTAATATCACAACTTATAAAAGAAATAGAAGATGTTTATATTGTAGGCGTAGAGATTTTTAGTACTTTCTGGTTCTTCTTCCAAAACCAGTTCTCTTTTTTTACTATTTTATTACACGAATAGAGTATTCCGCTTAGTATAGTAATAATTACAGCACACCTTTGTCTATAATTAAAGTTCATTGGTCTTCATGTTTTTTCATATAAATATTTATAATCATATAGAATTTCGTATACTCGATTTCAATTTAAATTTGAATGCTATCGATCAATATATTTTATAAAATACACATATCCAGATATATCCAGAAATATATCCGGATATACCCAGATAAATATTTTATTCCAGAGTATTGATTTCTTTTATACATAATGAATATTTAGTATAAAATTGTTTTCATATAGTGTTTCTTTCTACGGCTGTTGCATATGTATCTTTGATAGTAATATTGAATATCAGTGTACTTGATTGTTTCATCTTAAAATTTTACGTGAATTTGATTTTAGAAAATTTGATTTATTATAAATTCATTAATATTATAAATATGGTATTATTATGTGCCGCAGATTTTCTAAATGCATTAGAAGATGAAAAATATATTCTCAGATTTGTATATTGATATTGAAGTGTTATGGCGAGTTACAATATAGAATCTATTTATATTTGTCAATAAGGATAAAATTAACCAAAAATTCCCAAAAATTCCCAAAAATCCTACTTATGTATGGTTAATTTAATAATGACATTTATAAATCAAAAAAGGTGGCTTCATTTGTTTTTTCTTGACAGAGAAAATTAAAAAAAAAGTACATCAGTAAATCACATTCTTGTATTTATAACAACTTGTTAGCAAGTTATTACAGTTGGTTTTACGGTAAGTTTTATTGTGCAGAACATTTTATAGCGGTATTCTATCAAGACTGAAAAAACTCAGATAACATTTAGGCCAGATAGAAAAAAATATACAATGGAACTGACCTTGGTGGCACACTTTCGACAGCGGCTCTTAGCGGTAGACGTCTCGATCCGAATTCATCATCCGCATCTCTAAGTTGTTCCCTCAGGGTACTCCTGAAGACCGCCGCACCGGACGGCACGCTTTCCACAGCGCTCCTGAGGAAACTCCTGGGCGGCGGGAACTGCGCCTGCGAGACATCATAACGCCGCCTCACCACGGACTTTGGGGACACCAGCCCCGTCAAACATATCGCAAGTACTGCGATTACCTGGCGGACAACACAATTCATTTAATCATCGATTCACTCGTTTTTATGCCAATAAACTAAACGTTGGTATTCTGTGACAAATAAATTATTCAAATAAATTATCGAAATTAAACTTCTACATTCAATCAAACCAAACAATCAAGCAACATAGTATAACTTACTCTTCTTACAAAGAGAATGTTCGAAGCTTGAATTAAAGTTTTATCTCCAAAATTCATCTCAGCGATGTGTTATATGTAGTTTAAATAATATATATTGTTTGTGGTTTTTGAAAACATGTGTGATAATTTAGACAAATACGCACTGGCATAGTTTTCAAAAATCTTCGTATCATGAAGAGAGTTTTTGCTTATCTACGTAATTTTGTTTAGGGCAATCTATGAATTCGTGAATGATGATATTATTTTTTGTAAAATATGGCCATGCTATTGATTGATTTTTTCATAAATGAGATTTAAAACAATTATTTTTAATCAATAAAAACCAATAGTTGAGATGTGTGAATATCTTCCATCGTGCTTTATGAATAAAATAAATCATACCGTTTGAAATTACTAGTTTAACTTAAGAGTGTATATGATGGTAAAGACAGAAAAAGCGTTTTTGTATCTTTTGAATTCGGTATGATTCCCAAATATTTATGAATAAAGAATAAAGCCATAATACGTATATAGTAAGTCCCAATAGCCAAATGTATATAATTCAAAATATTTAAAAATTATTAAAAACAATATATATTATAATATGTTTTAACTTTTGGGAAAACTATAAATAACTTCTGAATTTTGATACCAATCTAAAATACCAATGCTTAATTCATAGTCTAGCTTACTCAACACGATTTTTTTTACTTGCTATCTAATTTTAATTAATAACAAATACATGTCAAAACGATCATTTTAAATTCCTTAAAATCGTAAACAGTATTAATATTTTTATTTATTAATTGTATTCAATCGCAGCTTGTAGAATTTTTGATTTATTAACTGTTTTGACATATTATAATTTTTTCCGAGGGTGCAAGTTTATTGTTGAATCCTACAGAGAGCGTATATTGAAAAAAGTGATTTATCACTTTATGCATTTCTAACACAAGTGAATAGCATTTATTGTTTTTATTCGTTAATAAATAATATATGAGGATGATATTAAAAAATGCCCAGATGAAAAATGTGAAATTTTAATTTGACAGAACAGTATTTTTCTCGATAATACAATTCATCAAATGTATTAAGCTGCATCTGCTTAAAATATATCTCTGCTTGACGTATCTTACGATTTATGTTATATAATCCGATGAAGTTATTAACATAATTTTCGCATTACTTATCTGACACGCAAATACAGTTCGCCCACCGCCCAAATAGCACGAAATCTCAATATACATACATGTACAATGTCCCAGAGAGTCGAACAATCGTTTGTGTGTTAAAGTTGAAAGAAAAAATGTATATTTTGTCAATCGAATGTCACGGACCGTTATGCGAATTTTATTTTGAATGTCAGTGAACTGTCAATAGGAACAGCAAAATCGAGAGACACGCGATACAAAAAAAAAACATACTGACGAAACAAGAATGAATATTGGAAAAGGACAATGTCACATCGCGTCATCATTAGACGCCGGCTGAATAGCTGAATTCTTTGATTTTAATGAAGACAAAGAAGATGGCAAACCTTAAATCATAAAATAAAAATCTAAATTAAAAATATGTTCTTCCTTAACATTTGTAATTCTAATTAGTCACTAATTCGCCATGGACAAATGTTTAATCTTGTTATATTCTAATCTCGATCAAGATCCAACTGGTGTTATTAATTTGAATATGATTTGATTTACAGTTAATATAAACGTGTTTTATAATGACATTTATATGACACCAGACGATAAATTCGACAATAGTCAATATTTAAATTTTTATTGCTAAAATATTCTTAGTAACCCGTTAAACGTTATAATCTCCCTTTAAAAACAATTGAGTATTTCTTTGGAAACACGATATATTCACAAAAAAATCTTTAACGCATTTAAGATTGTTTTTAAACAATTCAATAAACTGTAAGTTTTTGTAGTGACATCTATCTACAATTTATAATTAATAAAATCGTTTATTTGAATTATTCGCAATGCAGGTTTCGTCTTTGTAAATGTAATGTAAAAGCTTCAAATTATTTATGACATTTTTTTTCGGTTACTAACTAGCATAAAATATTATTTGATATCGATAAGAACATAAAATATCAGTAATTATAAGGTCACATGAAATTGATAAATAAAATTGAAATAAATTATCAAAACGATAGTGATTGTTTGGGTATATTTTTTGAGCTTTAAGAGTATCATTGATAATCATCACTTAGGAATGTTAGTAAATATTCGGTAACCTATTTTAAAAAGGTTTTGGTGCGCTATGTGTCTAGCATAATATATGGCATTCATAACATAACATTAAATAGTCACGAATTAGTCATAATAGCAGTTGCTAATAAAATTATACCACTTTCCTCTATTTATAACATTCCATGGTTTTATTTTCTTTTTCATTTTCCTCCTCAATAAAGTGACTCAGATCATTCTAACATCAAACACCAATTATAAAACTGTACTTACACTTTATAAAACTTTGTCTCCATAAAAAAACCACAATGACGATTAAAAAAATATTATTAATTTTGTCTACGTACTATATAATCCAGCAAATACAAAGACAAATCTCAATTTATATCATATTATATATTATAGTAGTTTTAGAGAAATCGGTTTTAAGCATTCACTCAATATTTTACTCTATTTTCTCATATTAAAAATAGCACAATTTTACATGGTAGTTCAACAATATTTTCAGCCTGCTACATATGAAACGTAGACGAGACACGAAAATTTCTGTAGCTGCTTAAATATGTAGGATGATTGGACAAATGGCTGATAACCAATCCTTTTAAGAAGTGGTCTGTCAAGATAGATCTATAAATTATTTATACCAATATATTAGTTACAGGTATGGTTCAAAATATTTATTACTCTACAAGCATTTCTATGATAATGTTATTGTGGAATTATTCTTACTGCATAATCTCGACCCATGACGAGTTCAGCGTGCTTGTATCACTGCATCGGGTCTTAGTACTCAATCCTACTGGAACGCCAGGATATGAAGAATATCTATAGACAAAAAATATTTCATTATAATTTACTTCACAAAAACATTTGTTTACTATATACACAAACTTACTATTTTAGTAGCGTAATTATTGATGTATAAAAAATACACAATTATTAAAAAATATACATTTACATTTTTTTTTTGTATTAATTAATTTACAGTTTTATGAATGAATTTTTTAACATATTTTTTTCTCCTGACACAATGACATATTACCGTAAACTTTGACAGTTAATTGTATTAAATAAAATATTTCACCGATATTTTAATATATACGGCAAACCACTAAAAATGTAAGATATGGCCGAAATTTTAAACAAATAAAACGTAAATAGAAATACAAGATAACCACTTTTCTGAATATTTTGTATTCAAAACCAGGCATAAAGGATTTTTATCGATTAGTTTTGCATAAAACTAACAGTTAGGAGAATAAATTTGTGTGATTGATATGGCATATTCAAATATTATATTAATATTGAAATTTTAGAGGTCAATAAATATAATGAGATGATAGGGGGCATATATACCGTTCCACTCAATCAATTTCATATATAAATTTTATTTAAAACAACAACCAAACTACAATAAGTATATACATATTTGAATAATTTATTATTGATTCATATATATACTCTAAATATACAAGACTAATTTAAAATATTTATTTGTATTACTGATTCCTTAGTTAGCAACACAGTTTCTTTTTAAAATATCAGAATATCATAATTCCTAACATAACTTAATCTAATCTAACCTAAGCTCACCTAATCTAACACTTTTTCAATTTGATTTATTTTAGTGTGTGTTTCGTCAGTCAAATAAAATGTGAGAGCTGATTTTTTGCCGAATTATTGGCTATATAACGCGTTTTAGTATGTGGATATCATGTCACTAATTTAAATGTGACAAAAAACTTATTTTTTCTCACCTACCACATTTTGTCACTTTTACTTAAATATTTGATTGTTAACTTTAACCGCATATATGTAGCTACACTTGGACCAAAAGAAGTCTTATATTTAAATGTGTAATATTTATACATTATATTTGTATTATAATTGACAGTAATTATTACTATAAATTGGCATTCAACTCTATAAAAAAAATTAAGTAAAAATTTCTGTAGAAAAAAAATATATAATTATTTACTTTTATCGAAATCGACGTCTCTGATCGTAATCAAATAATTATAAAAAATTACAACTTAGGACAGCTAAGTAATAAGATATTATGTATTTTTTGTATTGGATTTTATATAAAGTATTAGTATATCGTGAAAAATAGATGTTCAATAGTGAAGATTTAATTTATATACATATAGAATTGAAACATTTAATGCTCATAAAAGTAAGATATTTAATATTTATTTCTCATTTATACTTCTTTGCTAAAAGTGGTTTTGACCCAAAATAAATTTGCACAATTGTTTATGCATTCTCAATAATTCTGGATGGAAATTTAAGTGGGGTCTCGAGAAAAAAATACTTTGACATTTGAATTAAAACATTTCGAAATGATTTCATCGTCAACAAGTTGTATATAGTATTAAGCTTAAATCAAATGAGATCACTTAAAGTGATTTGGATTAAAATACATAAAGTGTCATATCTCCGGTTTGATCAAGCTAATCATGTCTATAAAACGTCACATTTTATCAAAATCAAAATATTGACAATATAAATGTAACACAGTATGGGTAGTACGAGTATTACTTGAATCGCTTTAATAACATTTTAATCAAGTGATCACTAAGTAATGGAAAGCAGTATTAGGAAGATACCGGTCCCAAATCACACATAAGCCGAGTATTCTATAAATTGATTCATCAGATGTTAACCGTTATGATCTCGTTGGTAGAATGAACTTTCTATACCGTTTTTTTATAAATGATAAAGCATCCTCCAATTATATTTGAACATAGTTCATATTACGTCAGTCAAGGAAATAGTGTTCACTAACCATTTTATTAAAGGTTTGACTGAATGGAAAATGTTATATTATCTCACTTGTGCTTTAATATACTCCCAAAATTAATTCATAGAAATTTGTACGGCTGTTAGAAGAGGACATTGTGTTTTCAATTGTTTTAATATTACATTGACTAGTATCTTGGATAAGATCGAATAAATGAAATATCTCCCCTTGAAAAAAGCTTACAGATATTGCGTATCATTTTTAAATTAATATTCGGAAGATAATTTATAATTGATTTTTATATTTTTTCCCTCCGTACGTCTAATAATAAATTAACCGATTTACGCTTGTGATACCCAGGGTATAAAAAATAATGAAGACATAAATCACAAATGTTCGCTCACATAATAAAAAAGAGAGGCAGAAAAAGTAAGAAAGTAATCATGAGTCTCAAAAATGATTTGATGAAAAATTATTTGATATCAAAATCATGTTGAAATTATATTATATTCGTGAAATCCAGGAAATAAAGCCTTGGTGTCAATTTTAAATCTAGAAATTTTAAAAATATTTACTTGCACTTAAGTTCGCAACAGTTGTAGTGCAAATGATAGAAGAAAGGACTGGTAAAGTAAACAAGGAAGTGGTACTTACTCATATGTCCCATTAATGAATGGATAGATAAGGGAAATTATACGAACTGTCATAGTATCTGTTGTAAGTGCGCATGATAAATACTTTTTAAGTTTGTATTTATTATCAATTTGTCGTGGATCGGCGGTTCATTTGCGGTTGCGGTCAGGATTTTTTTGTGTCACGAAATGTCTCTGTGATTAATTATTGTACCAGTCGGAATTCGTGCGAAGAATCACTCAGCGAAATTATTCCGACATTTTTTTTAGGGCGGACCCAAATAACCCGTTATCAATTTGATTGCACGCTTATTACAAACGAACGCACGTCTTCCTATAGTCATAAATAAATTCCTATTAATTTAATAGCAAACTAATCGTTGATAAAAAAGGCTAGAAAAAAAAAATAACGGTATTTCTTATTTTCATTCAAAAATATTTGATATTTTGAGAAAAAATATTTTTAAGAATAAGTTGAAAACGAATTTTAGTAAAAGATTTATTTCGTTCAATTTAAATTTATACTCTTGATATTATACATTATAACGGCAACTAAATTGGTTTATATAAATCATAATTTTCATAATCAGTTCCTAAATCGAGTAAGTCATTCCTTGACGCCTCTAAAAATCTATGTTGCTAGTCGATATAGTACCATCTTCCCACTCATCAGAATTGCACAGCTTTACTGAACACTGTAGAATAATAGTATTTAAAGATTTTACAGGATATTTAAGTCAGCTTTATTAAAAATATAAAAATTTATGTTAAGTAAATACTAATATGAGTATAAATAATTTGAGTAATATAACACCGTAAACAAACAAAAAATACTGTCTGTGCTATGATATAAATTATATGTGTACATGTAACCATGTCTGCAACAAAAGTGGGGCATATGTATCTTTACAGTGTGAAGATCATAAAATGTAGTGGTCTCCGCAGTGTCAAAAAAATTTAGGCAGACTTAAAAATTATACATTTTTTTTCAACCTTTTGGTCATTTCTTTTGCATCTTTAGATTTTTAAATCCTTGCGCTGTGTGATTCAAATCTACAACGCTTGGCTTGGGAGCTCGTTAATTTAGTTTAAGATTGCAGGGAACACACTAATATATATTTGGGTAATTTTATTAGATTTATAAAAAAACTAAATTATTCTTTAAAATTGTGTTCATAAATTATCGACAAAGTTCGTTGACATTATGTATATTTCATCACTCCTTACGCATTAAACGAAATATACGGATATGAAGATAATACTTGAAGAACAATATTTTTTTTTATAATTCTAACCAAAAATAATTGAATACATTTTATATATATACGAAAGTAGGATCCTTTTGCGATCAGTTAAAAATGTTCTAACTGACGAAAGCCGCGTAAAATTAAAATTATGTGGAAAATTAGGAGATATTTAATAATTATTTTATTGGGCTATCGTTATACTGAGAATTAAAATATGTTACAATTATTTATAAAAAATAATATATATGATAAAATGTATACACTGTGTATTATTTGTTGTTCAATGTGTTAAAATAAGATTATCTTGAGCCAGACTGGAAAATTTAGTCAACAATACTAAAATCTCAATAGAAATAATAAAAGCACAATCAATTCTATAACCCGCACTCGTAAAGCTTACGTTTAACATAAAAAGTTGCGGCCTCACATCCCATAAATAAAAATGTTGTTACGATAACATCGATCATATGAATGACTGAATGCTTGGCGGGTTGAACGATTGACGTACAACCAATCGTCAAAAAAATATAAGTCGTATTGTCAAGAGTTACACGTAATGTATTCGAAGATATAATAGCAAAAAACAAAAATTTAATACAAAAAAACGTTCTTACTTTTGATGTTTATTCTGCACAATAAAGAAACACTACAAAGTCGCGTAATAAGTCAACATTATTTCTCGATACATCGATGTGTGATAAAAAATAATTACTGCTATAAATACTAACTCTCTTATCGATGGTGAAGTTACAACTGAAAAAATAAAAAGGCCTGAAAGGCGGATGTGCGTAAAGAGTGTTTTGGCGGTCGCCGTCGGTCGAATCACTGAGTTTTTATTGTCACTGTAACACTAAACACCAGCACTGGGTCACACAGTCATTATGTAGGTTTTTCTACCAGTTAGTGACTTTTTTACAAAATCATTTAGCTTCGATAAAATCTTCAGTGTGTCAAATTGGAGACAAGAAAAAATACGTGCTTAGTACTATCGATCGCTTTTAAATGAAATCTTTCCGGACGGATTGTTTAAATGAATATTAAACCATTTTTTTCAATTTGTATTGATCTAGATAAATTTATGTATTTTATTGGATCAAGGGAAATATTTTCCGATCCTTACTTTTATTTTTGTTTGCTGAGAAATTAAATTTCAACTGTGTTTTTGATGGATGTAATGTGACAAAGAATCTTAGAGGCTTCCTGTCATAGCTTTACTTTCCACGTAGGGATTTTCCAGCCATTAATGAAAATATAACTGAAACATATTTTATATCTATAACTTAAAATTCTAGAATAATCATGTTTTAGTAATGAATATCTTATCATAATCATAGTTTTAATTATCATTTTATCAAAAAACTCTTTTTATTCTTATTTATTAAATTTCATTGTCCATAATATTTGACTGATATGAGCTATAATACTCTTCTAGAATTATTAGAAAGCATTATGACTTGGGCAATACCAGTTATACCATTGATTTTACTGATGAAATGTGAATGAGTTACACTACATTGTTTACTGTTTTATATATCGTTGTTCAGTTAATAATAGTATATTTTATTTAATTACCGAAAAAATTAAATCACCCATTTTTTCAGTGTTAGATTTTATAATATATTTAAATTAATCACGAATATTTTATTCTTGAACTACGTATGGTAGACAATGGATCAAATATATCAAGGGACATCTATTACACACAGTTGGATGTACTGATATTATTTTTGTCGATGATTTTTACGGTTGGTCAAGGTGTCGGCCGTCAAATTAAACGGCTGTATTAATTATGCATTGATAAGCCGCGTTCATCAGTAGGCAGAATGCATCTGAAGTCTGTCTCTGCAAATTAGCAATCATCTCACGCCACGCGTCACCTATACATTTCATTCGTGGATATTTTTTGAGCAAACAGCTGACAGAATAATTGTCGTAGTTTGCCGAAATTGATTTGGGTAATTTCCTCAGACAACTCGCGAATGGCAAACATCCCGCCGAATTAGTCACCTTCCGATGCATGTCAATACCCAATAGTATTGGTTTTCTGCGGTCAATATTGTCTATTTGAGATGATAATATTAAAACAAATCACGAAAACCATTCACATTCGGCAAATAAAGTGAGTCAAACGAAATTCAGAATTTGGCTACGTGTCGCATTTTTTATATTCTAATTTTAACCAGACTGTGATGATATAGTTTTAACAAACTTTTGTATTAGCAACATTATTAAACTTCACTTGTTAAGCAAGATTTAATTTAATTTTAATACATTTTAATGAAACTGAGCATCATTATAACTTTCGTTGCTTTACCAAATTTAAATATTGCTTATATTGGGCAGAGAGATTTTTCCAATCATTTATTTCCCGGTAATACAAAGATAATTTTAAATTATTTTTTTGAGTCAGAAGTTAACGTTTAAATTAAAAATAGTTTTTAGTTTTACAATATCAAAAAAAATATATTATTATTGCCAAAAAATAATTTAAGCTGTACAATATAATTTTTGCAAATCAATATTTCATTCTAAAAAAAATACATGAACTTATATAGTGTGCTTTGTACTTAAATAATTTTTTTCGACATTTTTTTAAAAGTAAATTTCTCCATTTGCCATTAAAATTAAAATTTATTTTAATAATTTTAAGAAGAAAATTTGTTAAATATAGTTGTTAAATCACACAATTTAGCTACGGATTTTTAATCGGTTTTATTGGTAATATTATAGCATATACTGTTTAGTAATCTAAACGAATTATTTCATTTAAAATCACACTTAAATTAACGTAGTATTTTGTACTTTCAAAGAATAGTTTTCCTATGAACGCTGCATTCAAATATTTATCAATGATTTTTCTAGAACATTTGTATACTTGGACAATGCTATTTGCAGTGCAATAAAAAACGCATTCATTAAAATGAATCGAGTACACGCCCAATATGGGAAACTAGACAATAAAATAAAAACAATTACCCATTTCCAAATATCGCGGAAGCTTTTCTTAGAAAATTCAAATAAATTACCGCCACAAAGAAGGTCGCGGGCCAATGCATATAAAATTTTAATATACGTAATCCATTATTAATTATTGTTTCTTTTACCGTGACGTCGTGACACATCGTCGTCCTCGATTTAACGCGATCCTTTTGGATTGAAAGTGCCTTGTGTAAATGATAAGTCGGTCACCTGAGGGCACGTACATTTTTTTATTGACTGATGACAAACAACCAATAACTAATTAACTCACTAGGACATCGACTTGCATTTTATCTTTTAATTTGATCTCTAAACAAACAAAACATATTTTTATCAATAAAATCTATTTGTACAATCATTAATATTCTCATTATCACGAACGTTATTCTTATCTCAACGTAAACTTGTATGCAGTTAGATCACTATCCACGACTGAAGCTTCAATATTAACGTCTTAAGTCTAAACCATTCAAAAACTAAAAACTAAAATAAATATAAAAACTAAACTAACTCTCACACCATCATCATTATATTCATATCGATATACTTTCCTAACTGGTTCTATTCCTTACGATTCTACGTAACACACTCCTAAATTTCTTTACATAATTAAATAATTTTGTTAATCCAGTGACATATAAATCTATGTTGGAAGTTATTAAGTTTAATTTCTTAAATATCAATAAACTTGTAATTTTTTAAAGGATTGTGTTGGCTTTAAGCTTTTAAATATGTCTTGCTCATTTTTACTTGCAATTTTAAACAAATCTACTACGTAACTTTTGAGTTTTCTTTTCGAAACTTTCCAATTTCCCTACTTACGCGTTATATCCAATGCGTATCTTTCCTTACCATTTCATCTTAAGTTTATAAATTTCTATTTGACATCGTTTAATATTTACCATGCAGGTATAATTTTGGGGACTACAAACTAACTAAACATAATTCACCTTACGCTCAATGGTACTTTGTTTTTTAAGAGGTCGTTAATTGACAAAATTCATATAGTATATTATTTTAGTTATGATACTACACAAAAATATATTTAATGAATTTGATAATATTCTCATGGGCTTGAATTTAAATTTCGTGTAATAACATCCGTGAATAGTTGTAATTATTTTATACCCGTAGCACAACAATATTATCAGAGCTATCTTTAATACCAATGCGGTGTAAAAACTTTTCAAAATTTATTGTCATATTTTAATGTAGTACGCAAAACAAAAAAAGTAAATCAAGTTACTACTGTATAATTCCCATGACATTTCATGAAACATATTTTAAATTGCTAAGTGCTGTGTTACCCTGTATGGATTAAGTTCATAAAATACATACAAACAGCACGCTAAGCGGCAAATATTCACGCATCCAATTGAACAAAAAAATATATGGTAGAAAAAAATCAGTGACATTAATAATACAATTCAACTCTTTTAAAAGCTTCATATAAATAAAAGTAATAATTTGAAAATCAATAAATTAATTTATCAGTAAGCTGAACACTACTTTTTTTTACATAATAAAACTAATGAGTCCTCATCAAAAATTATTTAAATTTTATGTTTATTAAATATGACAAATAATACAAAATTAAAGTATTTGAATCAAATTGTATTATGCTGTGTATCGTGCTTGATAATTTTAGATATAGACATTCAGACGCCATTAAGATTAATCGATTTTACGATAATGTGTCAATATTTTTTTTCAAGTCAGAGCATGAAAACCTCTTCCAAGATTTTAAAGACTTGATTGATTAGATCGGAAACCACTCTTCACTCTATTAAATCTATACTTTAAATCATATTGAAAACATCTTATTTTTATTAAGTAGAAAGATACAAATTCTCTAATCGTAAATTTTTACAAATGCAAACAATATCCATTTAACTGCGACGAATTTATTATAGGCCATGTTATAAATTCAATGAGTCATCGGGCCCAACAGAAAATTGAAAAACATTGATAAAAATGCCATTAATCAATTTCATAATTTAACTTAATAAATGCTCCAAGCCTTTGACAAATTATATACTATTATCATTATGAATTTTAATTACTGCACAGATAACAAAGACATTATTTTTTTCTCACTAAAACCACAACATCGGTGTATCACAGAGAATTCTATTTTACATTAATCATCTAATGACACGAAAATACTAGACGGCGGTCATTATTAAATTTATGGTGGAAAATAAAAACATAATAATGCAAAAAATATTTACTATATTTGAATATATCGATAAATTGATGATATAACACCCAATAAAAATATCAAAATTTAAAAAACACAGGAGCTTCTTTAGACTATTTTCGCATAAAAGTATACTTTTTGCAAAAAACATCATTTCAAAATTATTTATTATAAATATTTGAGTCAAATATATTTATATAAACGATATATTCTATTACTATAATTATGAGATACGATAGAATATTTCAGGTATCTCTTACCCGTTCGATGAAGTTTTTATCTAGTTTCTAGTAATAATCTATTAAATCCAATAATTTGGCTATCTATTTACGTCACCAAGGTGGATATTGAATGAACCCAATTCATATGCATGGATAACACTTCAGTTAATCTTTGAAAAATCTCTATTTATCTAGAATAATATGACGTTGATACAATATTTTGTTGGAAGTTTTCAAATCTTTTTTACGCGAGTTATCATAGACAAATCTAAGTTTATTCTAAATTTATAAAGGCACTATCGAAGGGTTGCTAAAAATAATTATTCGTCGCTTATTTTAAATGAATCAGAATTGGT
This sequence comes from Rhyacophila evoluta, assembly GCA_022683975.1. Taxonomy (NCBI): domain Eukaryota; kingdom Metazoa; phylum Arthropoda; class Insecta; order Trichoptera; family Rhyacophilidae; genus Rhyacophila; species Rhyacophila evoluta. The sequence goes on along the minus strand of JAGVSQ010002815.1, from coordinate 440 downwards.
TCAAAAGTAAACGTAAGACAATGGCGTACGCATTTTTTTCCAATAATAATTGTAATTTTATATTTCACCGAATTGGAAAACGAAATGAAAACGTCCGCTTTTTTATCAGCATGTTCATATTATTCTAGCGTATATCATGGCATTACAAACATAAAATACTTAAAATACTGGATAAGTCGTCTATCAATAAAGTCAATATTTCGAGACGAGACGAGAAATACTTTGAAAATATTGTTAAATATATCAAAACTATATATCATAACTCTATATTAGTATTTTATATAATAAAAATATCACATTCATGTTGACTCACAACACAAAGCCATTGCTTAAAATTTCATTTTTATTTTATTTTTTGGGACGAGTTGAAATATCATAAATAGCTGAATCTACAAATTCAATAAATTATAAATATTTTAATAATTATGATAAATTAAAAT